>JAPDFK010000422.1:0-35129 GCA_027569635.1 Lasiosphaeriaceae sp. G1095 | reverse complement strand
TATATATTATTAATATCCTAAGCATATATAAATTATAATTAAAAAGCTTTTATAATAATTATATAATATATTTATTATAATCTTTAAGGTTTATTAAAAATATTAAAATGTCAGTTATATAAATAATATAAATAATATTAATAAAATTCTATAATATATAATTCATATATGCTTAGGAAATTAATAATATATAAGTTAAGCTAAAAGGTATTATTTAATATTTAAATAAATTATAGTGAGTTTGGAATATAAATTTTTATTTATTATTTTTTTAAATTAAAAGTTAATAATAAATAATTTTAAAATTAAATTTTAATTTTTTTTTATATTATTAAACTTATTAATGATCTTATTAATAAGTAATAATAATATTTTCATTTATTTTATAATTTAATTAAAAGTTTAATAATTAATATAAAAATGTAATTTGCTTTTTTTTTAATATAAATATAATAAAAGCTTTTATTATATTTATTAAAAGTAATTTTTTAATAAAATAAAATAAACTAATAATAATATTTAATTGTATTTTTATTAAAGAAACTTATATTAATGGAAATTTATTATATTATTATAAATGTTAAATTGCTAGCTATTAATAAAACTTTTTAACTTCAATACCATTACTTTACATATAATAATTATATTATAAACATTTTAATAAATTATTTAAACTATTAATACTTTATATAAAGTGGGGCGGGTACGCCTAATTAAGGTAGTTACAATAGTAGCAACAAGTAGGGTAAGCAATAACTAATAAAGGTGTAAGACTTTAACTTAGCCCTTGCAAGGAGAGGTAGGCGAGGGCTACTGCTTATATATATAGTTAGAAAACTAAGCTTCTTTGTAAAGGTATAGTTATACTAAAGTGTAGCTTCCTATAACTTATAGGGTAGTGCGTGCGCATAGGTGAGGGCGCGTATAAGTAGGTTAAGGGAGTGTGTGTATTAGAGTACTCCTTCTTTATAATTATTCCCCCCTTTGTAGCTAACATCTTCATTGAGCTTTTTTATTTAGTTACCCTTGTTCTTCTTTTAGTAACAAAAACTTTAGTAGCGTAGTAGTTAGCGCGCTAATTTCCTAGTTAGAAGTTGAAAATTCGAATTCTTTTTAAAGTATTTTTATATTCTAATTTATAGGAATAGGTTGGGGTATAAGGGTACCTTTTTTTTAATTAGTTATTTTATTTCTAATATTTTTATTTTACTTTCTTTTTATATTTTTCTAATAGCTTATATACATTAGTTAAATGTTCGCGCAATTCCTATGTATTATACTTTATATGCTAGCTTACCTATTTAATTAAAAACTTTTTTTTCTTATATCCTTATATTTTACAATATTTTCTACTTTTTACTTTCTTTTATTTATTATCTTTAGTAGTAATAATACTTTCTAGCTTTTGGCAATACGCTACTTTTCTAATAGAAAAATTAGGAAAATATTCTGTAGTTAAGCGTATTTGGTTAGTAGACTTAGTATGCTTAGTTATTAATCTTTTTTTTTTATTTTAACAAGGATAAATTTTAGTGCTAGCTTTTTTCTAGCTTTAAATTAAAAATTCCAAGTAAAAAAACTTATAATCTCTTTCTTTTCAAATTCTACTTATTAGTATTGTACGTTGTAGTACTTTTTTTGTAAGTTTATAGCTTTTTGCTAGTAATCATATATTTGTTTTTATAGTTGGACGAGCTTACTTAGCTGTTTATAAACCCTTTGTACCTTTAATTATATAGAGGGTATGTAATCTACTATCTAAGGGTAGTAGCTATACAAGGTTTCGAATGGGCTTGTACTAATAATTAAGTAAATGCTATTATTATAAGTAAACTCAGCTTTTAGAAAAAACAATACCTATTAAGCCTTTTTGTTAACAAAATACTTTAAATAATACTAAAAGCTTTAGTGTATTCGTTTTAATTAGTTATTAGTTTGTACATAGTAAATAGTTAAAAGCTTTTATTTAATGAATTTTAAAAAACTTAGCTTAGAATTTGCTAGTTAGTAAAGAATTTAAGTTAAAAATTATATTTAATAATATGCTAAAGCAGCATTTTATATATTCAGAAAGTAGTTGCGCTAATTTATTTAGTAATAGGAATAATAATAGTAATTATAATAAAGAGTATAATTTTAATAAACTTATTAATAACTATTAAAGCTATATTAACTATATAATTTTAATATTAGCAAGGTAGTAACTTTATAATAAAGTTTATACTAATTTCTTTATATAGTTATATTAATAGTAAAAGGGAAGTTAGTTTATTGTAAAGTTTATACTTAGGTTATTAGTTTTTTAAATAAACTTAGCATTAGTTAATATAAGTTTATACTTCTATATTAATATTTTCCTAATAAAATCTCCGCCTTAATAAGTTCATTATTTTCTAGTTCTTAAAATACCTTATACAAAAGTTATTATAGTATAGCTATATAAATTCTTTTTGTACTACTAGTACTATTGAGATTACCAGCTTACTTTTAAACTAGAGGGCCCCCTTATTATTAACGCTATCATTTCTTAACTTACCCTAAGTTCTAGTACTTGCGTATCTTTAATCTTCAAGTACTACCTACATTTGGGCACTATATTCAATATCCCCTCTTTATAAAGCAATAACTAACTTGTAAAACTTATAATTTAAATTCTATTCCTTAGCTACTTTACTAGCATAAACCCTTACTATAATTGTATAAGGGATTAGTAAGTTAGCATATTAAGCACTTTATTACAATTGTTCTTTAACCCTTTAATTTAACTACTCTAGCAAAATTAGCTGTTTTAACAAATCTATTATAATTCTTTTAGTATAACGTCCTAGCTCCTTTATTAAAGTATAGTTATTCTACTAGTAACTCCCTTTTTAGACTTCTGTTTTATTAAACGCTATGCGTTTAAAAGTTTTAAGGGTAAAGCGTATTATAGTTAAAGTTTTAGCTACTTTAACTTAAAAATATTCAATTATTATACTATATTTTACTACTTTATAGTACTTAAGAGCAAACTTAAAGGTAGTAAAAACTACTAAAGCTGGGCTATTATAGCTAAGGCCTACTTTCTTAAAAGCGAGTTAGAAAAGGTTATAAAGTTTAAAAACAATAATGAAAATAAACTTCAACAAAAAGCCCTAGCTAAAATAATACTCCTCTATGAATATACTACAACTAACTACATCTAAGGCTGCATTATAAGCTACTAAGCTTAGAAGGTTTTAAAAGACTTTTATAACTCTAATAGGTTCAACTCCTAGTATTTATTAGTACAACAGTACTTTTAGACCACCCAATTAGACTTCGAATTGACTGAAGCCTACGTTAGCAAGCTAAAGTCTATACTTGATAACCTAAAGGCATAAAAGCTATAAATGCTTAAAATCATAACTATTACTTAGCTTTTAAGCAACTTAGAGCTTGAATTCAAGACCTTTATTACAACTATAACTTAGAGTCTTCAAGTTAACTCTAAGGCTTATACTTGGGAAACTCTAACTAGTAACCTACTTAATGAAGCTAAAAGACTAGAAGCTAACTAAGGCCCTTTAAAAACAATTTATAACGTTAAAACATTCCAAAAGCCCTACAAGGGAAAGAAGCTGTAGAAAAATAACTATACAGCTATATTCTATAAATATTGCAAATTAAAAGGCTACTTATAATAAGATTATGCTTTCCTATACCCAGAAAAGGCTCTTAGTGGCTAGAAAACCCCTGATAAGGTCTAGAGCCGTAGAGTTGAAAAGACTTGAAAATATCCTTTAGCTAGAGATAAAAGAGAAGAGAAAATTAATCTTCTATTAGCTAACGGCTTAATTGAAGATTCTAATGAAAAGCCTAAATCTAAATTAGTAACCTAAGAAGAGACTGAATTAGTTAAAGAGATTGAGACTGAAATAAATCTTATAGAAGTAAATAATACCCTCCTTTATAACCAAAATAACCCCTTTATAATTAAAGTTAACTATATAACTAATAAAATACAAATTTTTGATTTAATTAATTAAATAAAGAAGAATATACAAATAGCTGTAAAACTAGAGAATAAACTACGTTTTAAAGACTATAATACTTCTTATAATTTTATTTTTGACACTGGTGCTTTATTTAGTCTATATAATTAGTAATAAAAGCTGGTTTTCTAACTTAACTAAAATTTTAAAACTAATTAGTTAGGGAAAGGCAAAGACCCTAAAGATTTAAAGAATTAGTATTTACAAAATAACCTTTATAAATATAAATATTATAGTTGTTTTAAACAATTATTACTATATACCTAAACTAGCTATAAGTATAAGTAGTATAGCTCTTGCAAATGGTATAACCTTTATAAGTAATAATAGCTTTATAGCTTTTATAAAAGGAGATAAATTAATAACTATAAGTAAAGAAAAGAACGGCTTATACTTCTTACTAGCCAACAATACCCTAATATAAATACTATATTAGAAGTACTTTATAAATGCTTTGCTTATACAAATAAAAAGAACTTAGCTAATATATTGAAAAATATTATATATAAGGGAAATTTTATAAAAACTATAGACTATACTTATAAAATATGCTTATAAGCTAAACTTCCAAATAAAAGATATAAAGAAAGTACTAATAAATATATATATAATTACTTGGAAAAGGTTTCTAGTAATTTGGTTAGTTTATTTAAATATTAGACTTATAATAAATATAAATACTTTATAACCTTCCTTAATAAGAAGAGCTAATATTTAGAAATAAGACTTCTAACTAATAAAAAGGATGTACTATCTGTATTCCTAGAATTCAAAGCTATAGCTAAGAATAATATAAAAGGATATAAAATAAGAGTTTTCCAAACAGATAATAGTACTGAATATAATACTGTACGTAAGTACTTAATAAAAGAAGGCATTATAAGTTAAGTTAGCCCTCTACATACAAAGGAGCCAAATGGTCTACTTGAAAGAATAAACTGTACTATAATAGCTAAAGTAAGAGCTGTACTTATACAAGTAAATGCTCCTATATACCTTTGGGGCAAAGTAGTAGAAGCTATAGCTTATATTTATAATAGGACCCCACATAGCTCTCTTAGCTATAAAACACTATATGAGATAGCTTATGATATAAAGCTAAACATAGATAATATAAAGATTTAGGGATTTATAGTTTATTATAAAATAAAAGGCCTAAAGACTTTTGTTGAACTACGTATGTTCCTAGTAGGCCTGGATGCAGTACCTATACAGGAGAGCTATAGTAGCTCAGGTACTGTGGCTGTGCGTGGCGGAAGCACGTGGCGCAAGGTAGGTTGATAGACCTGTGGCCTTGCGTATAGTAGTAGGCTAAATGGGCTACTGATGGAAGCAAGAAGACTGGCAACTCGATGGGAACTTCCTGGAGTCACACCTGCACCAAGACTGTAGGGAACTGGGCCCTGTAGTCCACCTTACTAAGACTGTGGGAGCTGTTCCGATTGTCGAGGGTCTTACGGCCAACTGTGGGCACTATAGAGGACTGAGAGGAGTTGTATTATAATGAAAGGACAATACAAAGGAGTAGTGACTGACTGCAGCGACTAATATAGTTGCAGTTCTCTTACTTAGAGAGAAGGAAAAGAGAGATGTAACTACAAGAATGGACGGACCTTAATATAAGTCTATGAAGGCATTCTAGTGAGTTCCAGAAGTCCAGGTGAGCCCAGTATTCTATAGTCTTCTGTAGGCCTTAGATTACGTGTCCCTAGACCTGTTGTCGGTTCGAGAAGGTGCTGTGGAGGCTTGTTGACAATCTGGGAATAGCCTCACGCACTACTGTAGTAGCTGACCTACCTGTACTCAGGGGGTCTATTGCCAGAGCAACTACTACCCCTATCCTTTAGTGGATTCCTGGCAGGTTAGTGCCCTGCACAGGGAGCCACTACAGGGCCCTAGCATAGCCATACTTTATCACTACTGCTATAAGCTCTATATAGAGCTACTGCTGTAAACGGGTACTTTACTATAATAACTTATATTAGGTTTTACAAAGCACTAATATAGGTATATTTTAACAGTTTTTATAATTAGTAATAATTTCAAATTATTCTTAAATTCCCCTAAGTTTAGTATGTTAATCTTTAAGAGTACGTACTATTATAAGGAGCTCCTCATTATAAATATTGTAATTATATTGTTAAATTAAGTATTTAGTTAAAAAGTGAGCTATAGAGTATAACTTTCTATTATAATTATGTTATAAAAGTACGCTCCTTACGGATTAGTTAAAAGCATTAACTTTTACTATAAAAAGTTATTCTTAATTATACAATTTTAAAGTTAGCGTAAAAACGAACATAACATTAAGGTTTAAAAAGGCTTTATTATATTATTTTATTTAAAACTAAATAATATCTTTTTTTATTAAGTTATAAAAAAGCTTCACAATATTAGAGAATTCTTTAATAAATTAGTAATAAAAGTTAGCAAAGCTAAAAAATTGCTATGGTTATTACTTTAAAATAAGAATATTTTATTTTAAAATAGCTTTAACTTTTTCTTTTTCTATTTTAATACTTTCTAGTATAATAATAACGCCAAAATAATGGGTTTATTTAATATGGAATTCTAAATTTTTAATATTAATTTAGAATTTTACGTTAAGCAAGCATTTAATAACTTTATAAATATACTAAATATACTGTTTTTTATTTAAAAGAAAATAAAAACATTATTGAAATATACTATATTATAAACATTTAGTACATTATAAAGAATATTATTAATATAATATTTAAAAAATTGCTAAAGTATTATAAAAGCAAAATAGCATAATTAAGAATTTATAAAGCTTAAATTTAATAATAAAAGCTGTTAATTATTTATAATTTTTAATAATTTTAGCCTCATTAAATATAATAATAATATTAACTTCAATAAAAGTTTTAGCTTTACATACTTTATTTAAAAAAGATTTAATTAAAAGAAATATATAATAGTTTTTAATAATAATGTTATTAGTATTTTTAAAATTATAATAAATCTAAATGTTATTATCAAGCTTTTTCACTAATAAATGTAAAAAAATATAGCTAAAGCAAAAAGGCTAAATAAACTTTTTAATTAAGCTGTTATTAAGTTACTACTTAAGTACTTGTAATTCCAAGTTCATTATTAGTTTATTCTTTAAATTAAAAAGCTTAACTTGTAATATTAATTTAATTTTATAACTATATAATTAATAAAATATAAAGATATTAGTACTTTACAATTAAAATATTATAATTAAATTATAATAAATAAATAATAATTTAACTTTATTTTTTGAAAAGTATATTTTTTATTATATTTATTAAAAAATAATTAAGTCTTTTGCTTTAGAATACATTAAATATATAAAAAATAATTATAATAAATATTAATTAAATTATATAATTTAGAAAAAAATATAAACTTATAAACTTTTTTATTATTTTACTTATATAATATATTTTTAAACCTTTTTTTTAAAAGCTTAAAAAAAACTATTATTAATTATTGATATTATTTGATTAACCATTTTAATTTTACTATAAAAGTTTATATAATTTAAATATTTTATTATTTATAAAGAAGTAAAAAGCATATAATATTAAAGCATTTAACATTATTTTTATTTATAAGTACGTTCTAGTATAATTATAATTATAGCTATAATTATAATTGTAGCTAAATAGTTTATACTATTAGGTTTAATATACATTGTTTAGTTGCTAATTTAATTAAAGCTAGTTTTGGTTAGGTTATGAGGTTTTAGCAGGGGCTTACCTAATGTTCTAAGAAGGCTATTATTCAACATAAGTATTAGCTTTGCTTATAGGTGAATTACTTATGTTTTATTTAATCCTTTTCTTTTTTTTTATATTAATATTATTATTATTATTATTAAACTCTAATTATTAAATTTATAAATTATCATTATTATGGTTTTCTTTTTTTTTAAACTTTTTTAATTATAACTATTTGTTTTTAATATTTTTTGTAATAATAATTAATAGTCTAATTTCTTTTATATAAGTTAAAAATAGTTTAAAATACTTTTAAGATAGCATTTTTAAACTTTATATATAATTTTAATTTTAAATTAAAGTATTATTTAGTTTATTCTTGAGTTATAATCTTATAATGAAGGTAAACATAAAATAATAAGGTTTATTATAGTTAGGTTTATTATATATAATAATAAGTATTTTTTATAATAGCTCATTTTTAGCTATATAGTAAGTAATTTACACAAATATTTCTTTATAAGCTAAAAATGAAAGTTGTAGTTAGTTAAATAGAAAAATAAATAATATATTATTTTAAATTACTTACTAATTAATAAAAGCCTTTTTATATAGTTTAAATTTATTAAAGTAATATATAACTATTTACGTTATTTAAATATAAAGTAGGAATTTAAAAGAATAAATTTATTTTAGCTTATAATATTAATAAAAAGTTTATTAATATATATATTTCTATTTTTTTATTTTTTTATTCTCTTTATTTAAAGTTATACTTTTATAAGTAATTTAATATAAAAGTAAATTATTTCTTTAATTAGTTTTTTAATAAACTTTAGTGTATAATTTACTAAATAAATTAATAATAAAAAATATTTAAAATACTTAGAGGTAGAGCCTTTTTCTGTAAACCCGTTACAAGTAGGGGGTGCCAAAACCATAGGATAGTATTTTATTTTAGGATAACCAAATTATATAGGGAAATTTTCAGTTATGGTTTTTTTATTAATCCAACTTACGAAAAAATTTATAAAAAGTATTTCTTAATATATATATATTATTTTACTGTGATCTATTTTTAAATGAATTTTTTTATAATAAAATGATGAATTTTTTATTATTATACTTATAACTCAAGAAAATAAGGTTTTGAATAATTTGAAGGAGGGCTGATTTAGAAGAGGAAAAGTACCGATGTTTTTGCATTACAGCCAAATTAAGCCCAAAATATAAAACTTAAACACTATTAGATAAAAAAGTTTAGTAGCTATCATTTAATATTTAGTATATAATTTTAGTTTATTTACGTGATGTAGAAATATTCACATGAATATTTTACTATATAGTTTTTAGCTGTCCTAAAATAAATTACTATCCTATAGTTTTAACACCCCTTACTTGTAGTAGGTTTACAGAAAATAGCTCTACCCCTAACTAAGTATTAATTAGTAAGTATAAAAAATGACTATTTTATATAAATTATATAAATATTTTAAAGTTTATTATAATTTTAGTAACTTGTTAAATAATTACTTTAATTATAACCACTTTGCTAATAATGTTATTTTTAGCTACTATTATAATTTTTTTAAAAAGTAAGCTAATTATTATTATATTAGCTTTTTTATAAGCTATTACAATTATTATTAAATTATTTTAAAAGTTAAAAGCTAAGTAATTTTTAATTATAATTATTTTACTAATAACTTTAACTATAATTATTATAAGTACTTTTTTAACTATTATTATCATTACTATTATTACTATTATTATTATTATAAATTATTTAACTTTTAATAATATAATTTTTTACTATATAATTACTTTAGTTATAATAAAAGTACAAATAGTTAATAAAATAATAAATAGCATTAATATAGTTTTTATAATTTTAATTTGAATATTAATTATAAAACCTTAAATTTAATTTAATAACTTATAATTTCTTTATTTAAAAATAATAATTTTATTAAAATAATGTTATAATATATTATAAATACTATTAATAAAAGAAATTTTTTAAATAATAATATTATTTTTATAAAATATAGTTTACATTAAATAATTTATTATTTTAGCTTTATTTTATTAAACCATTATAAAAAGCTTACTTTTTTTAAATAACTAATAGTTAAAAATTTTAAAAATTTTAAAAATTTTAGTTTTTTTTTATTATGATTTTTATAATAATTAAAGTTATATTTTTAATAAAAATAAAAATAATATTTAATATCCTTATTTTTAATAAAGAATTATAATATTAGTTAATAAAAGTTATAATACTTTTATAAAAAAAATGCTATTTTTAAGTATTTACTTTCATTTAAATTTTTTAAAAGAGTTAAATAAGCTATAAGCAAAGCTTTAAAATGTTATTTATTATATTATTGTTTAGAAAGGCTTTTTTAGCTTTTATTATTATTATTATAGTTTATTATAAATAAAAGTAAATGTAAAATTAAAAATAAAATAAAATATTAAAAATAATAATATTAAGCTATTAGGTTAATATATAATACGCTAAGCGCTTACTAATATAAGTATAAGGTAGGGCAAGTATGCTTAATTAAGGTAGTTACAATGGTGGCAATAAGTAAGGTAAGCAATGATTGATAAAGGTATAAGACTTCAACTTAGCCCTCACAAGGAGAGGTAGGCGAGGGCTATTACTTATATATATAGTTAGAAGACTAAGCTCCTTTGTAAAGGTATAGTTATACTAGAGTATAACTTCTTATAGCTTATAGGGTAGTGCGTGCGTATGGGTAGGGGGGGTGCATATAGGTAGGTTAAGAGAGTGTATATATTAGAGTGCTCTTTCCTTATAACTATTCCCTCCTCTGTAGCTGACGTTTTCGTCTAGCTTTCTTTACTTACTTTTATTGTTCTTTTTTTAACAATAAAGCCTTAGTAGCATAAGGGTTATGTCATGACCCAGAGTCGTGACCTGCACAAAGCAGGTGCTAGGGTTAGGGTTGGGTATGAGGGGGTGCTTACGAAGTGCACGACGATAGATAGAGTAACAAGGGTTGTATAGCTGTAACTAATACAATTAATTGCTAAGAGATATTTTGATAACTACTGAAGTATCCTAGAGACCCTTCAGCCTGCTTGCTTATATAGAAATGCTTCCTCGCGTTCCGTCGTCCCGAGTACTGGGACCGCAGGAACAGCCCCTTAGTCCCGTCCTACAGGATACTGGGACTAAGCTAACTGGTTAGTACTCCGCCCTATCTTGTTCGTTCCACGGTCCCAACATACGGGACTCCGGGACGACCCTGATTGGTCCGCCCGCCTAGGAGGATCCCATTGGTCCCACCTGGGAGGCTGCTTAAGGCCGCACTCTGCTGCCAATCAAAACCGTGACACGATACCCCTCCTCTAAAGGCTTCGTTCTGAACGCTTAGTACTTATATTCCTAACCGAAAATGTGCTAGCGCAAAAACTCTCCCTACTTAGTAAGTCTTCCCCTTATATAAGCCTTATACACTTCTAATAATAAACTACGTAAAAAAAACTTGCAATTAGCGCTTTACACGTTAATTACTTTCGGAAAACCACTTTGCTACTTACATTTAAGCTTACGGAATCCCTACGTTTATATTCTATTCTAACTATTTTTGCAAAAAGCGAGTATGCTTCCTTTCTAATAACTTATTGCAATATAACGAGTATATAACCTATAAGGTTTTTTGTAACGCTTTAAGCTTTGGGTTTTTGCGTTCGTTTCTTCTCTATTTGCTTATTTGTTTTACTTTTAATTTTTTTAGTTTTTAAAAACGTTAAAAAAGAAAAAACTTTTAAAGTTAAGGAGGATAAGCTTATAAACTATTTAATATTTATTTATTATTAATAGCAAATTTTTCGTTTTTAAAGGAAATAGCTTTTTTAGCGCAATATTTAAGCGGTAGGTAACGGGGGTAACTTTACGTCCGGAGACCCTTTTTTTAGCGGGTCCTTATTAACCTGCAAGGACGTGGGGGCTTTTACTCTTATTTTGCTTAATTGGTTTTCGTTTAGCTTTTAATTGCTAGTTAATTTGGGTTCTTTTAGTAGAATTATTAGACTTTCTTTAGGCAATTTGTTAAATATTTAGCTAGTTTTTATAAGTTTTTTTATATTTACAATTTAACTATTTAACTAAATATTAAACTTTTTTTTTTATTTTTTACAAGTCTAATACCTTTTTAATATTATATTTTTTTTTAATTAGCTTAATTTTTATAAAAGTGTTTAGTTATACGTTTTGTAATGCTAGTTTTAAAAGAGAAATATAAAATACGTTTAACTATAACTTTATTAACTTTAATAGTTTTAATATATAGTTTAAAATAATAACCTTTTACTTTATTTTAAATAATTTTAGCTTTTTAAAGTTAAATTTTTTGCTTAGTTATTTTGTTTTAAAATTTTTTTATATAAAGTAAACCTTATTTCCTCTTTTAAAAGTTGGCTCTTTTAACCTTTTTATATTATAATATTATTTTATTCTTATTTATACAAAAATTAGCTTATCCTTAAATATATTATAAAATAAATGCAGCTTATTTATTTATATTACTACTTATAGCACTATATTTTGCAATCCTTATTATATTTTAGCTTTAAAACTATAATTTACAAAGAACAGCAAAACTTTTATAGTTTTTATTTTAAAGCTATTATAAGCAAATTGTATTATTAGTAGCTATTTTACCTAATTGTTTTATTTTTTATTAATAAACGTTTTTAAATAAGCTTTAATAATTTAATTTATTCGTTTAGTTTATTTATTTATTTATAAATAGTAAATAATAAAGAGTTTGTAATTAATTTCCACTTGTTTAATAAGTACTTGCTAAAACTTTAATGCAAATGTTATTTTTTTATTTATAATAATCTTATTTAGTTAAATATAATTAGTTATTATTATTTATATAAATATATAAGCTAATTGCTTAAATAATATATTTTTATAATATAGGAGAAAGTATGTATACTTTATAAATCTATTAATAATTACAAATATATTATTATACTTAACTTTTAATACTAAATTTTTAAATAATAATAGCTTTACTACTATATTTATTATTACGAATCCCTATACTCGTCTAGCTATTGGAAAAGGCTTTAAAAGTTTATAGAGTTTATAATGCAACAATTTTATTTTTTAGCAAATTCTACATATAGTAATTATTCGAATAATTACTTACTTAGCTCCCAATATACTAAATTGCCTTTTAATTTTAATTATTGTTTATATAACCCTTTAGTATCCTTTTACTAATAAATTATAAACCTCCTAAACTAATTTGTTCTATAATAGTTCTAGTACTTAAAGCTTTCCATTTTGGAAAATTATTCTATTTTTTTTAAAATTGCTTTATTTATACAATTTAGCTTTTTATTAAACTATAATAATCTTCTCTTCCTATTATTTAAAGGGTTCTATACGTATTATTAAGTTAATGTTAAAGTATTCCTTAATAAAGTATTTTAAAGTACTATTTAATTTTACTTTAAGCAAGGCTACAAACTAGGGGTTTTCTTATTTTTTTTAATCTACCCTTTTACTTAATATATCCGCTTTTGTATTTTTTAAGCTTTTAATATAATTGATTTTAAAGTTAAATTGCAATAAAAACTTTACTTATTTTGTTTATTGGGAGTTTAAATTTCTAAATATTATAAAGTGCGTAAAATTCTTATAGTTAATATATACTTGCACTAAGTGCATAGTGCTACTTAGCTATAGCTTCTATTCTTTAAAAGTTTAAATAATTGCTATTAATTCCTTATTATAAATAAGATATTTAAATTCTAATCCTTTTAATACGCACAAGAAAAATATTATTAAGTATAGCTATTTTTCGTTATTTCGCTAACTAAGTTAACTTTTAATTGCCCAATCCAAAGTATTTATTTTTGCCTTAAAAAACTTGCGTAGGTTTAGGATCCTTATTATAGCTTTTTTAAATATACGCTTTTTAATTTTTACAAATGCTTTTTTATAATTTTCTAACTATATAAATTCTTTATCTTTTTATAACAATTTGTATAATAATTTAGCAATATTGTTAAATTTAGTAATATACTATTAATAAAAATTAATATAAGCTGTAAAACTTTTAGTTTTAATTATTATTATAAATACTAACTAGTTAATTATTGCTTATATTTTTTTTTTTTATATATAAATTTCTTTAGCTAAAATTATAAACCCTAAAAAGTTTACTAACTTTTAGTAAAATATATTCTTTTTTAAGTTAATTAGCAATTGCACTTTTTTAAAAATACTAAATATTACGTGTAAATATTATTAATACTCCTTTTTAATAGCTAAAAAGATTAAAATATTATTTATATAAGCTATTGCAAACTTATTAAAATAGTCTTACAATTCGTAATCTATTTGTATTTAGAAAAACGCTAGTGCGTTAGTTAAACCCAAAAATATAATCTTAAACTTATAATGCCTAAGTAGTATACGAAATGCTATTTTCTACTTTTCGCTTAATTTTATTCGGATTTGTAAGAACGCTAAAGTAAAATTTAATTAAAAGAAGACTATTGCTTGCCCAAATTAATCCTTTATTTTTTAAATTAAAGGTAGTAGATAGCAATTCTTTATTATATTGCTATTTAAACCTTAATAATTAAAAATTAGACAATATTTTCCTATTGCACTTTTATCTTTTTTGAGAACGAAAAGTATAAGTGCGCTATATAGTAAGTAAAATATTGTAATATATCCTAGCGTTAAGCGCTTTTCGAAGTATTTTTAAAATGCCTTTTATTGCGCTTCATTAACTTAATAAATAAAATAATAGTAAGGTTTTGCTCTTTCTATTAGTAGAATATTGTAATTCTACAGTTTATATGCTAGTAAACTATTATCTACTACTTTTTTTAAAAATATTGTATTTATAAAACTCTAATAGTACTTTCCCTACAAATTAGCTTTCCTTGCGTTCGAAAAGCTCCCTAAATTTTTCTTTTATTAATTATATTTATATTATATACAATACCGCTTTTACTAGAAATTGTTAAGAAGGAACTTTTGTAGTCCTCTCCTTTCCAACTAAACTCTAACTTAGTTATCTATTTAACAAGGTCCTTTACTTAATATAATCGCTAAACTAATTAATATTTGGATTAAAGGTTTGTAGTTAAGGCTTTCCTAAAATTGCTTATTTCTTTTTAAAGTTTGCAATATTAAATACCAAATTGTATATTTTACTTACAATTTCAACCTCTAACAATAATGTTTTTTTAATTACTTTATTACTATTATAGTCCAATGCTATTCTATTAACTATTATTATTTTATAAAAGATCTTTTTCTTTTTTTAAAGTATTTTCTACTTGTTAACAATTTCGAATAATATAAACGTTATTACTATTTTAAAATCTACTATTATAATAAACGTAACGTTCATTTACAATACCTAAATTATTAACTTTTTTTCTCCATTATCTGTAAAAACTTCGAAAATATTAATATAAAGCTTTATTAGCTATTCTTTAACTAGGTTGCCTCCTTGTTTCCTGAATAGTAAAATCGTTCTTTACCCCTACGTTCTTTTTTTAAAAAATACAATATAAAAAAGTATAACGTATATATAAGCATAGTCTTTTTAAATTTTAATTGCTAGCTAGTTAATACATTTATTAATTTTGTAAATATTGTTAATTTTGGAAGCTTTTCCAAAAGCAGTTGCATTATATTAAAAACTTAGTTAATTATAACTTAAAAACTTTTATTTTATTCTAAAGTAAGTTTTAAGCTAGGGGTTTAATAGTGCGTTAGCTAGCTAGCTTGCTCCCCATCTTCCTACGTAAGTCCATTTTACGTATTAGTTATTACTTAAGCGTAATTCAACTTATGTTAAGCATAAAGTTTCTAATATTTATACTTTTTGCATTATACTACTATATAGTCTTTTAGCTTACGTCCTTCAAAGTACGCAGTAAGAAAATATTAATAGTTTTAAAAAACTTTTTTAGTACTTTAAGCTACTTTAAACATTTTTTTATTTAAATTATTTATAACTATTTATACTAGCTAAAGCACTCTTACTTCCTATTATTTCTTAGGAAACAGTCCTTCTTACAGCTTCCTTACAAAATGTTTTAAGTACGTAGTATGCGTATAATAATACTATATTATTTTGTTATAACAAGGATATAATAAGTATAATTGCAATATATTTCCTATTATTCGTTTATACTATAATTTTATAACTATTAATATAAACTTTTCCAACTTATTAAAGTCTATAAACTATAAGCTTAACTATTATTTTAAAAATAATATTATATTTATAAATTATTTATTTAAATTGCAATTATTTAGGAAATTAAACAATTCTATTAACAAATCTCGTTTATTTTACTAAAAGTACTTAAAATTAACTTTTTATAACTGCTTTTTAAATTTACTTATAGTTTTTTCTTTTTAAACAAGCTTTTATAAGTTATATTAATTGTACTCTTTTAAAATAATTAAATTATCCGTAAATTTATTATAATTAACTATATTAACCTTTTTAGCTACGTTTTTAATTTTTCCAACTTTAATCGTTCTTATTAGGACTAAGGCCTAACCTTCTAACAAAAAAACTTAGCTTTTTAATAAGGTTAATTTTAAACGTACTTAACTAAGCACTTGCTTTTTATATATATAATCTTTATATTTTGCGTTAATTAAGTTGCTAATATTTTAATTTCGCTTTATAAGAGAAACGTCTTTGCCTAGTATTACTTTTTAATTAGGCTTTAGCGTACTAGTATAGTTCCTAGTAAAATGTTCTTTTTTGCTATAATAATAGCAATTAACGTCTTTTTTATTGCATTTTAATTATTGCTTATTTATAGCGTCTACATTTATAAGTTTTACGTAAGTGCTATATACTATATTTTGCTAAGTACAACGTTATTCTTTGTTTAAACGAATACAATAATGCTTATTTTCGCCTTTTTTCTCCAATTCTCTTTAATAAAGCTTATTATCTATTTATATTACTTGTTTAATAGTTTTATTAAGTATAACTTTTTTAAAAATTATAGCAAAAACATTTTTAACTTTATTTTTAAATTCTTTATAAAACGTAAAAATTAAAATATTGTTATTCTATTCTATATTAACTGCTTTCTTACAAAACGTAAAAGCGTACGCGCTTACCGTACTTTTTTACTTTAAAGCATTAAAACGCTCTTAACTACGCTTAAGCTTATTAACTTCTTCGAAAACTTTTAAAAATTTTTTTTCAAAGTTGTTAAAACGTTTATAAACTAGTACTATAAAAATTTTTTAGTTTATAGCGCTATTCTTTATAAAATCCTTTTTAGTAAGTTTAAACTATATTCGGGCTTTTCTTTCCAATTTTGAAATTGTAAAGACAACTTTGTTATAAGCTTGCAAAAACTTTTTTAAATAATAAATAAAGTATAATTTGTACGTAGTAATAAAGCTTTAAAGCTTCTTTTTATTACCTTTAAAACGTGCTAGTTAGTTAAGTTTTACTTTAAACTTATTAACATTATACTATAATAATATATTTTATTAGGCTTTAAATATTGCAAGCTTTTCTCTAAGCTGGGCAATTAATTACCTCTCTTAAGTTTATTATTTCAACAAGCGGGCCCGTAGTTGACCCTACTACTAACATATTGCTTAGTCGGAGCTATACTAGCTGGTCGACTAGCAAATCGTTTTTTAAAGATAGTTCTAAAGTTCCAATAGTATTTAGCGAAGTAGTTAGAGTATTTTATATTAACTATCCTTTATAAGCAACCCTTTTCGAATTATCAACGTATTACAACCCAGAGTTATAACCTATATAAAGCAAGTGCTAAGGTTAGGGTTAGGTATGAGGGGGTGCTTACGAAATGCACAATAGTAAATAGAGTAACAAAGGTTATATAGCTATAACCAATACAATTGCTAAAAGATACTTTAATAACTACTAAAGTATTCTAGAAACCCTTTAGCCTACTTGCTTATATAAAAATGCTTCCTCACGTCCCGTCGTCCCGAGCACCGGGACCGCGGGAACAGCCCCTCAATCCCGTCCCACGGGACACCAGGACTAAGCTAACTAGTCAGTACTCTGCCCTATCTTGTTCGTCCCACAGTCTCAACACACGGGACTCCAGAACGACCCTAATTGGTCCGCCCGCCCAGGAGGGTCCCACTGGTCCTACCTAGGAGGCTGCATGAGGCTGCACTCTGCTGCCAATCAGAACCGTGACAGGTTAGCATGCTAGCTTTTTAGTTAGAGGTTAGGGGTTTAGATTTTTTTTAAGGTATTTTAGCATTTTAATTCATACGTATAGGTTAAAGTACTAAAACGTTTTCTTTTTTAGTTAGTTATTTTATTTTTAATGTTTTTGTTTTACTTTTTTTTAATTTCTTTTTATTTAAATATGCCTGTATTAGTGCTTTGTAAAGCTTACTATAGGCTATTACAGCTGGAGGGCACCCACCTATAGCAATAGCTCTATACAGAGCTTATAGCAGCAGTGGCGAGTGCTGACGTATAGTAGCGAGTTTGCCACTTAGAAGGTGTTAGAAGATGCTAGAAGGTACTAGAATGTACTAGAATATACTAGAAGCCTCTGGAAAGATCTGATTACAGAGTCTTACTTACCAATTTACAGTGTATTTGTCAGCATTACGTAAGCATTACGTAGGCAGATGGAAGGTTCTAGAATGTAACTAAAGGCCTATATAAAGGTACCTACCCTCTTTAGATAGTACTGCCTTTTCCTTTCTATAAGTAACTATATAAGCAATAATATAGTTATTATAGTACATAGTTTGCTCTACTCGACCTCTTTGTTTTATAGTATATAGTCCACTATAATAGCCTTTTATTACAGTGCATAGTCTACTGTAATTTAATTACATTTACTTTCCTTAGCACCTTACTAAGCTCTGCTATTATACTAGAACATAAGCTCTTCAAGCCTACCTTCTACCCCTTATTATAGTTGAATTGTTCACTATAATACACACTAGAATATAAGCTCTTCGAGCTTACATTCTACTCATAAGTCTAGCTTCTGCAGCTAGTAACCGTTATAGTGCACAGTCCACTATAATACCCTCCGAGTTACAGTGTATAGTTTACTGTAATACCCCTATTTAGGCACTATTTAATAGACCTAGTAAGGCTAGCCTACTACAGGTTTTAATAATATTATTAAAATTATTAGCTTACTTTTAAATTAAAAGGCCTTTTTATTATTAACGTTATTATTTTTTAGTTTATTTTAAATTTGAATACTTATACGCTATACGTTATTATTTTTAAATTTCGCTTAATACTTGTATAGTTTATATTATTATTTTTTAATTTCTTTTTAAATTTAGTATTTATATTATAGGACTAAGATACATAAGCGAGCGGTAGGCGATGCTAAGGCAGGTAGGGGTGTTAATACAATGTATTTAACTACGTTAATAGAGTTTTCAATAACTTTCCCTCTCTTTGTTTAATAATATATTTATTTACCTAAACCTAAGGTCAGTATCGTAATAGTTTATTAAACCTTCTCTATTTTTTCTAAAGAAGCTATTTCTATATTTACTTATATAAAACCCTCTTTTCCCACATCCCTAATATATTACTAATATGAAGCCAACTACCCCTATTAGGAACTCGGTTCCTCCCTATAACCTACAATATAACCTACTACTTATATATAAGTTTCCCCAAACATAACCTAATTCCCCCCTTAATATACACTATCTATAATAACTTAAAAATAGCTATATCTTACCTTAATAATACTAATAAAACATTCATTAATAACCCCTTCCCTCCCTACTTTTAAATGTTAAACTATCTTGTTTAAATATTATTTCTAGCATTATTTTCCAAAAATTCCTAATAATTAGCAATTTACTAAAAATATTAAAGTACAATTATAACTAGCTTTTAGAAGTTATTAATACTAATTAAACAATTAAATATATATTCAAAATCTTTTATAAGAAAGTTAAAACCTAACTTTAATTGTTTATAATGCAAAAATAATAGTTATATATTATAAGTTAACTAAATTTTTAAGCTTTTAAAAAACATATAGAAGGACTAAGAAGCGTTAGAGTAGTAATATAATAATGCCTTTATAGAATACTAAATATGTAATAGTAACTTAATAATGGAAATTACGCAATGCTTAAGTAAAATTAATACTTTTACAACTAATTTAATATTGGAAAAGGCTTAGTATTACACTACTTCAAGTTCTATACAAAACAAGCCTACGTTAGCTACGTACTAACATTAACTACCCCCTCAATTACAACAACCCCCTACCTTTAATAAGCCTTCCTTTTCCACTCTCCCTGCTAGAAAACTACAAACTACCCGCTAATATTATGCACTTTATATATTATGCTAAAAGCCCAGAGCTACTACTTTATACAAGTGAAAAACTAATATTATTAAAATGCTAGGAAGAATATATTAATTAGTATTTAACTATTTAAGTTAAAATAGCTATAAATTAAAGCGCTTACTTTATAACTAGTAATTAAAATTTTTATATTTTATAATAGCTTAGTAATAATACGTATAGCTATATTTAAGCAGATATTAACTTTATTACTATTAATTCGTTTTCGTCCTTTTTTTAACTAAAGAATTTGCAAAATTATAACGACCTTATTATTATTTTAAATATATACTATAGTATTTAAAATACGTACATTTAAATAAAAAAGAACTTAGAGTTTTTTATTTAAAAACTAAAAAATGAAAAAAAATAGCTTTTTTAAACTTTTTAAGTAAATTTATCCATTTAGCTAACTAAGTTAAAATAGTAAGTCATAACTAAATTAACAATTTAAAAACTAAAGTTAATATTAAATTTTAATAAGCTTTAATCCTTCTAATTAACAACTAATAGTTAGAAAATAAAAACTTTAATAAATAAGTAAGCTTATTATATAATTTAAACAATAATATTAAAAATAAAGCATTTCACTCCTAAAATATAGCGCGCTTATACTTACTAAAGTACGAACCTCCCCTTAACCCAAATAATATAATTTTAAATATAATAAAAATAAGCTTATACGCTTTACGAAACTCTGCTAAATATAAATATAAAAAGACTTTAAATCTTTATATATATTATAATAAGTTAAAATATTATATAGCAATTTGCCCTTATTAAAACGCAAAACTTATAAAAATTAAACTGCTTTTAAGTTCATTCAAAATTGCCTTTAATACAAGAAAAAAATAGCACTTAATACTAAACGTAGTTAAAAGTACCCTTTAAAACCCTAATTACTTTAATACTCTAATTTATATTTTTATTTTATAAGCTTTAATATAACGTTTTTTATTATATTTTAACTTATTAATAATAGCTTTTAACTTATATTATCTTAAATAAGAATTAACTTAGGGTATTCCCTAATTAAATTTATTAATACTACGTTTACGTACTATTACAATTTTTAAAAATTACCCCTCCCCTCCTTTTATTACTTTTATTTTGCTAGTAGAACATTAATTAAGTTAATAATATACTATTGCCTTTTTAACTAATTTATATTCTTTTTCTTTACAAAAATCATTTTATTTGTTTAGCTATTCAATAGCCTAAACGTTATCCTTAACTTCCTTTAATTACACTTTTATAACTTTGCTATTAATTAGTTTTCGGGGATTATTAAATTAGAAAGCAAAGTACTTTATATATTACTACTTCCTATATTTAATATCGCTTCTAAAACAAAACGGAAGCAATAATACTACAACTTGAAAAAAAAACTTCTTTCCTTTACTAACTTTATGCTATAAAATCCTAAGTTTACATTAATAATTAATATTAATATTTTTAATATTATAAACTTTTTTATTATTATAAACTTTTTTATTATTAAAAAAAGCGTTATAATATCCAAAATAAATATAAAAAAGTTATTTTCGCTTACTAATATTATTATACTAATATTACTTACAAAAACCTTATTAACTAGCTGTTTAAAAGATTGCTTTAGCAAATTCTATTTAGTAATAAAATTAATAATTTATTTTTAAACCTTTAAATTTAAGCTTTTTAAAGCTAAGTTAAGGACGTTCTTTAGCTAAAAGCAATTTTTAATAAGGATATTTAAAAGTTTATTAATAGCAAGCTGCTCTTTATTCATTAAAAAAATTAAAATAAAACTTCATTATAAATTTTATAATTTAATTTAAAAGTTTTTGTTTATTAACGTTAAAATATCCTTTTTATATTGCCCTTTTAACTATAAAATTAAGTTATTGCTTAAGCAAACCCATTTTTATTATTAAGCCTATATTATATTGCTAAAAGAAACTTTGCATTATTAGGAAATACTTAAATAACTATTTAGTAAAAAGGTTTATACGCTTTAGCTAATTTTTTATAATTATGTTAATATTTTTAGCTTAAAAACTTAATAATAATATTTAAATTTATATTAATTATTAGAAGTTAAATAATATTATGCAAAAAAACTATTACTAAATCCTTTTAATATAGAAAATACTTAATACTTTTAAAAAAGCAAAGTTCTTTATGAAGCTTAATATTATAATAGCTTTTAATTGTTTTTAAATTACCTTAAGTGATAAGTAGAAAATAGCGTTTATTACCCGTTTTAGCTTTTTTAGATATTAAATAGTAAATTTTAGTATAATAAACACTTTCAGTTTTTTTTAATACTATATTAACTATATTTATTTAATATATTAAATAAATATATTATTTTATACTTTAATAATACTTTTATTTATAGCAATTTATAATTAAAATATAAGTAATACGTATGCAAAGTATTAATAAAACTTGCTAAAGCAAGCTTTATAATTAATATTTAAAAATATAAATTTTATACTTAAGAAACAAAATACTTCAAATTTATTATTTCAACCTCTAACTTAAAAATAAACTTTAAAAAAGTAGTTATAATTATAAAATAGTAAATGCTAAGCACTTGAAAAAAAACTTTTAATAGTTTATAAATTTTACAAATTTTTATTATTACTTAATTAAGAACTTCTTATTTATTATACACTTATTTATATTGCTTATAAATAAAACACGTTAAAAATTTTTAAAATTAAAAGTAATTATTATTTTTAAGTAATTTAAAATTATTTTTATAATAACCCTAATATTTTTGTATTTTAATTTCAAATTAAAAATGATTATAAAAACAAATATATTAAATTAAGCAATAAATAAAGTTCTTTTTTAATATAACCCTTATAATATTTACTACTTAATTACTTTTTTTTTAGTAAAACACTTACTTACAAAGTGTAATTACAAAATTTATAATGAAAACTATTTATTATTATAAAAGCTTTTAAAAAATAGCATTTTAAACTATAAAATGTAATAAATTTAGTAAAAGTTTTAATAAATTATAAAAGTTTATAATATTTTTTAATTATTAAAATATTTAACTAATAATAAATTCATTAATTAAAGATTTTAAATATTTTTTATTTTATAATTTTTTATTATGTAAAATTTAAAGTTATAATATTAAATATTTTATATTAACTTTTAAATAATTAATTAATAAACTTTATAAATATATTAAATAACTAAATTGTTAACTATATATAAACGCTACTATTTTTATACTACTAAAGCTTTACAAACAATCCAATAGCAATATATTTTATAATAATAGATATAACGAAGTTAATTAATATCTTTATTAATAAAGCATACAAAACTTTTATTTAATATAAAAAGCTATTATTACGCTAAAAAAGTTAAAATATAAATACTTCTCTACTTTTATTTAAAAAGAATTTAAAGTTAAAATATATAATTATAAAATAATTATTAAATAACTTTTTATATAAAACTACTTATTTACACCCTCTAACTTTAATTTTCAATTATAAATTTTATATCAAATATATAACTTACTAGCTATTAACTATTCAGAATAGTTTAAAACTTATAACCTTTTGTAAAAAACATATTATTAATTATAAATATTTTAAAATATTACTTTTTTTATCCAAAGCTATTATTTATACTTATAAACGAAAAGCTTTTAAATTACCCTTATAAGTTTTTTACAATTACTCCCTATTCTGTATAAACTATAAATTAATATTTTTATTAATTATATTAGCTTACTATTTGTGGGAATAATGGCCCTTTGAGGGGCATGGAGCATTGAGAAGGTAAAAGGGGTAGCCATCACGTGACTACAGGGACCACAGGGACCCACATGGATCGGCCACATCAAAAGGCTTCCTGTCAACCTAGTTAGGATCCTTCTTCTTACGAAGAACAAGATAGATCAATGCAACCACCACACAAACCACTGGCTACCACTACGTGGCTAACCAAACCACCTATCGCGATAGTTGTTGACTAACGTGATTGACCCTGTCAATCCAACACTGATCAGTGGTTGACCTGACACGGTTCGACTACAGAGCAGCAAGGATCCGGTAGCGGCAGCGACCGTGATTTACTACTGAGTAATCACGATCGTTGGACAGGAAGCGGCACGCATTTCGATACGGGAAGGGCACTACCTACATGCAGAAAGCCCTGACGGCATTGCAACGGCGCGCGCGAGCGAGCTTCTTCTAGGCACGTGAAACCCTTAAGGGAAATAGCGAGACGAAGGCTTTAAGGGTAGTTAGAGAGAAGGCATACCTCGCTATAATTGGCTACCTGCGTCCATTACGCATTTCGACTAAAGCGATCGCGACCGCAATCGTAGCCTTACAACCTCTCAATCACTACAAAGAACCCTTCCATCTACCTAACCCTTCCATTAACCTACCCTTCCATTACTATATTTACACAAAATAAAAACATTCTAATATAAAAACAATATAGCAGCCTTACGCAACAACCCTAGGATCGCCAGCATTACGGACCCTACTTGGGAAGGCAAAGACTTCGACTTTAACGATAAGAACCAGCGCGAACCAAAGCGCTTAAATACCTACCTGATTAACTATTTTAATATTTATAAGGATAATGAACTTACTAATAAAATGCTCTTCATCCAATTTAAGGAAGACTTTTAGAATTGGGATAAGAACATTTTTAAAGATTTTAACAAGACCCTTCGCACAACCCTTAAGCACTTCCTTAATAACTATAGTATTTATTTTAACGGTAATAGCATTATCTTAGCCTAGCTTTATAACTTAATAAACGCTAGCAAATTTCTTGAATAGTTAAAGTAAAAGCTTAGCGAATACATTACTATACAAGGAGATAAGTTTAAGTTATATTGCAACCTAAGCACTACTAAAAACAAGAAAAAAAAGGGCAAAAGAAAAGGAAAAAACGTTATTAACGACGATAGCGGCAATCCTCTAACAATTTAGCCTAAGACCCCCAAAACCCCCGAAATTGAAATCCCAAAAATCTTAGACATTATACCTAAGCGTAGCATAAAAATCCCTACAACTAATATTATAGCAAAAGTTCTAACCAACCTAAGTAAGCTGTATAGCAATAACAAAAAGTTTAGCAGTAAGCTTTATAATGTACTAAATGCGAAAATTAAGATTTTCTAAGACTTCTACGAGAAAGTGGGAGTTTTGTAAAACATATATTATAAAGTATACTTAACTATATTAAAAGATAAAGTAGAGCAATTCTACTATAACTATATTATTAAGAAGGGCCTCTCTTTTAATTAAATAGTATAGCAAACTAAACAATTCTTCTATATAGTTAAAAACTAGCAGCTTTACCTACAAAAATAGCAGTCCATTACCTTCCAATAAATTATAGCAACCAACCCAAATAAAACCTTACTAAAGAACTTTAAAACTGTAATTACACAGCTACAGAAGATTTATAAAGGACTATTAAGCAATTACCAAAGCAACTACAACCTTACAAAGCAGTTAATTAATACCTGCTAGGGCGTTAAAGCTTGCACACCAGTTATTATCAAGCCAGCGACCACTTTCGAGAGCGTTGCCTCCAATTTGCGGAGTGCAGTCGGCATCTACTCGCAATACCACAAATAGATCCCTAAATAGTACTACACCGCTCAAAATCCCTATTATTACAACCCTAATAACAATAACGGAAACGAGCAATATTGGATCGACCGATAGTATAAAGGCGGTAACTAATTCAGCGGTAAAGACGGCAACTAAGGAAACTACTGTAGCGGCGGCGGATTCCAGCGACCATTCAGACCTTTTGGCGGTAACAACAATTACAATAGCAATAACGTCAAAAAGTGCTTTGTATGCAGAAAATAAGGCTGTTAGTCTACAAAGCACCCAATCTTTAAGCGCTAACTAAAGTAGCAATAGTAGAAGCGCTATATATAGGAATACAGCAATAAAAACAATAATTTTGCAGCATTCCTAATTAATTATAAAGGTATTGATATTAGCGGCTTTAAAGCTAAGATTAAGACTAGCACTAGCGAATTTAATATTTAGTACAACTAATAAGAATTAGGCCCAAATACACTATTTAAAAGCTTCTATACATTTTACTATAAAGTTAACGGGGATGCAATTACTACTATTTTAAACAACTAAGCAACTGTTTATACCATTACAAAAGTTAACATTTTTAAGCAACAAACTCTTAACGAACCTACGCACATCTTCCATTTCAGGAGCTGCTATAATACAAAGATTTTCCAAGGAATCATGCTTAACACAGGAGCAGCCAGAGTGTTGACAGCTAGCAAAAGTCAGGTTTAAGCACTACAAAAGAAGATCCCGAACACGAAGATCGACCTCTTAACGGCTAGTAACTACTAAGTGCAATTCGGTAATAACCCCGAGAGTGTTTCTCTCAGCACCGTTGCTGTGGAGACCCCATTCAGCATCCTTAACTTCTAAATTGTACAAGCAAACACCCTATTCCTACTCTACCTCTCAAATATAGATAAGTATAGCGTTTACTTTAACAATATCCTTAACATTATTATGTATAAAGGAAAAAGCTATCTAATTGTTTGCAAATAGGGTTACCCATTCCTTCTACTGGACGAACCTAAGAAAACCATAACCTGGTGCAATATAACAGAAACCGAGTTACGCCAACTGCACTGGCGATTCGGCTACCCTTCAATTAGGTGCCTATACAAAGTACTCACCTACGCTAGCTATAACGAACTTAACCGAAATGTTATAGAAAAGATTACGAAGTTCTATTACCAATATCAAATGCATAGCAGCCCGCCTAGCCAATTCCGATTTACAATCCGTAATAACATTAACTTTAATTACCAAGTTCTTGCAAATATTATATACATTAGCAAAAAGCCTACTATTCATATTATTAACAAAGCAATTACCTTTCAAGCAGTATAGTTCTTTTATAATATAATAGCGAAAGCCACTTAAAATACTATTTAAGCTATATAGATTAATATATACATTAAACTACCTAATATTATCATTACTAACACCAACACCAACTTTATAGCAGCAGAGTTTTATAACAACGCCAAAATAATAGCAATCACTATTAAAAAAGTCCCCATTAAAGCTTACAACTTAATAAGCAAGCTGAAACGTTACTACGGACCACTACGACATGCGTATAAAGTTATTTCGGCAGACCTATAAGGTACTAGTACAACGCTAAACCAAGTCTTGCAAATAGCTACGAAAGCGGTAAACAATACTATTAGCCTTAACGGACTGGTTCCTACATTGCTTGTTTTCGGAACTTATTTACGCATATTCTTTTTATTACCACCGTCACTATCTATTAAGATGCGCGCAGATACTATACGCAAGGCAATAGCCGAAGTGCGAAAGGCTAAGGCTAAGCGTTAAGTCGATAAAGCCCTCGCTACTTGGAATAGTCCAAGTACCTTTACAACCCTTAATTTTCCACTTTAAAGTAAAGTTAAGGTATAGCGGGAAGTACAAAGATAGACTAGACTGTACATCCTATTCATACAAAATAGAAAGACCTATACAATTAAAATTAACGGAAAACCAACTGATTTCCGAGTTATAACAATTAAGCTATATTACCAAAACAAAACTATAGTTATTCCAAACACCGAGATTAATCACGACTTTAACTATGCCCCCAACCGCAATAACGACAATAATTGGGCGCTACTAAAGAAAGCACCCCCGGCCCCAAAATAACGCGAACGGCCTCCTGGCTTTAAGAACAAGCTTAAAATCTAGACCCCCGATACCGATATTGCTATGATTGAAGGAGTTACCCTTATAACGGCGTATATAACGGCAAAAGAGCAAATTGACTATAACTTAGCGATTTAGCTTCGAAAAGAAGGAAAGATTACAATTGTAAGCGAATTGTTCGAGCAGTCCGACGAAAAGGAAGTTAATGCCCTCATTTTAAAAGGAGTATTTGAATTCGAGCAGTACAACCCTAAAAAGCATAGTAATATACACATCTTCAAGTTACGTTTAGTAAGAAAAATTAAAAACAAGGCTACTAATATGCCCTACAAAAAGTTACGCCTTATTATTTAAGGTCATAATAACGAAAGTAAAAAGGTGATTCTTATGTAAAGCCCGATAATTTAGCGGGCTAGTCAGCGAATTATCGTCGCTCTCGCACCTTTTCTTCTACTTCGAAGAATAAAGTTATAGCTTTGAGATATTATACAAGCGTATACTCAGTTGAGAACCCTACTACAGCGGATAATTCTAGCACAATTCCCTAAGGAAATCCGCTACTTATACCCTAAAAGAACAATTATAAAGGTTATTCAACCGCTATACGGTATTGTCGAGGTAAGAATATACTAATAGGTGACTTATTTTAAGCACTACCGGAAGTAACTGAACATAACGACTTTTACTTACAACCCCTGCCTGCTAATTACAACGCTTAATTTAAAACACTTTGTAATAGTTAGTATGTAAATTAATAATATAATTAGGTTAAGCGATATAGAATTCGAAGTACTGGAAGATAATAAGCTTAAGGAAGCTAAGTTTATAGCTAAGCTAAAAAAACTGCTAACTTTAAAAAACCCAATAATCTTTAATAGCTACATTTTGGCTTGTAACAGCGAGAACTTCACTTTGCAATAAAAAAAGCAAGGCAAAAAGCTTTAGGAAGTTACTACCCTTTAAAAATACGTCGAGCAGCGTGCGTATAGCGTATACATCGCTTCCATTTACTAACCCGAGGCGGCATTTAACCTATTTACTGCAGTACAATACAAAGAACCTGGAAAAAAAGATATTACTAAAATAAACAAACGAATCTAATAGCAAATAAAGAATTTTAATTACAACTTTACTTTTATTCCAGTAGATCTTTTGATAGCAAAGTTGTTTATTTTCGCTAATGGCTCATTTGCTAACAATAAAAACCTAAGCTTATAAATTGGCTTTACAATCTTTTTAGCGAACGAAAAGCTATATAATAGTAAGTTTACAATAATTGACAACTTAATTCATTAGTTTTCTACCAAGTACAAGCGAGTTACTCGTAGCGTTCTAGCTTCTAAGATCTACGCGATGGCTAATGGCGTTAATGCGGCGATTGCTTTCAACACTACAATCAATATAATCCTGGCCAAGTTGAATATTAAGAAGATTTTTATCATTGTCTGCACCAACTCGTTCTCCCTATACAAGTGTTTCGTAAAGCTCGGAACTACAAAAGAAAAGCGGCTTATAATCGACATTATAAGCCTACGGCAAGCGTACGAAAGATAGGAAATTTTCGAAGTCCGTTAGATCCATGGAAACGACAACCTAGCCAATGCTATGACTAAAGCAGGACCAAATAAGGTACTGCAAACCTTTATCGATACGAACACGATGATGATGCGCGTATAGGGGTGGGTTAAGCGTGATTATAAGGTTTATGACAATAACGACGAAAGTACGGTATAAAAGAGAGACTGCTAGTGTGGGAATAATGGCCCTTTGAGGGGCATGGAGCATTGAGAAGGTAAAAGGGGTAGCCATTACGTGACTATAGGGACCACAGGGACCCACATGGATTGGCTACATTAAAAGGCTTCCTGTCAACCTAGTTAGGATCTTTCTTCTTACGAAGAACAAGATAGATTAATGCAACCACCATATAAACCACTGGCTACCACTACGTGGCTAACCAAACCACCTATTGCGATAGTTGTTGACTAACGTGATTGACCCTGTTAATCCAACACTATTAGTTTATTAGTAATATAGTATTATTTATAAATACTTTTTAATAGTAGTTAATTACTTTATAAAAATAAAATACTTTATATTTATTATTAATATAATAATAATTACACTAATTAATGTATTTATTTAAAAAGTTTACTAACTTTATAATATTTTGACATTTATAATTTTAAAATATAATATTTAATTTGTTTTTATATTTTAGAAAAAGTTAAACTAATGCTTAAGCATTATATAAAAGCTATTAATATTATATTACTTTTAAATTAATAATTAAATAAAAATTATTAATATTATTAAAAAAGTTTTTAGTAAATAATAAACTAAACTAAATGTTGGATTGACAGGGTTAATTACGTTAGTTAACAACTATCGCGATAGGTAGTTTGGTTAGCCACGTAGTGGTAGCCAGTGGGTTGTGTGGTGGTTGCATTTATCTATCTTGTTCTTCGTAAGAAGAAGGATCCTAACTCAGTTAACAGGAAGCCTTTTGATGTGGCCGATCCATGTGGGTCTTTGTGGTCCCTGTAGTCACGTGATGGCTACCCCTTTTACCTTCTCAATGCTCCATGCTCCTCAAAGGGCCATTATTCCCACACTAAAGTGTTTATAATTAAAGCTTAAAATAATAAGTATACTTTATAAACTAATACTAATTAAACCCTATTTTATATTTGTTTAATAATTTAATTTAATTAATATATAATATTTTAAAACTATTTACTTTGTAGCTAAATTTAATAATAAATAAAAAAGGTTTTATATTTAAAATATTTTTTATTTTTTATATTTTACTTATTAAGCTATATTAACTAAACTTTTTAAACTAAAAAACTATTAATTCAAAATATAATAAAAAAATAAAAAATATTATAATTATAAACTTAAATAATAAGAAAGTAATTTAAAAATAATCTTTTAATATTATTCTGAATTTCTAAGCTAAAAATAGCATCTTATAATTTAAAATTAAATAGCTTTACTTTTACTACGTAATATAAAAGCTAGTAAAAAATATTAAAAAATATAATAACAATATTATAAAATTTTATTATAAATACTTAAACAAGCTTAAACTTCTAAATTAATTTACTCTACTATAATTTTTTAAATAACCATTCATTCTTAAAAAAAAATTAGCTTTAAGAATAACTTTTTAAGCATTAGCGTTTAAAAGTATAAAAAGTACAAACTTGCTAATAAAAAAATATTAAATAAATAATAAATGAAAAGTGAAGAAAAAGCAATATACTATACTAATTATTAAATACTTAAAAGTATAGTAAATTATAAATGATAATAAAGCATTATAATATAAAAACAAAATAAGTTTTTAATAAAGAAATTAATTATTTAAGCTAATTATTAAATACTTTTTATTTAAACTAATGTATAAAAATAAAGCTAACTCTAGTTTAAAAAATAAATAACAAAAACTTTAAAAAAAAAATAGCTATAGTTTACTTAAATAACTAATAAAGCAATTTTAATTTCTTAAAGCAAAAGCCTAATAATTATCTATACCCTCCTCCTCAAAAACATAGCAAAAAGTCGCCTTAACCTAATTACAAAAAGACTTTTTAATTATAGCTTAAATACTATACGCTAAATTGCTTACTAATAAAGTAAGCTCTAATAATTACTTCTACTTTTTTATATTAGCAATATTGCTATATAAACTAAAATAAGCATATATTATAATGCAAAGCTAGTAACGCTTATCTATTATAGTATTATAAGCAATTTAGCTCCTTTAACATTCTAATAACCTATTAATAATACGCAAAGCATAAAATTAAAAATAGTATTAACAAAAATAACAAATAGAATATTAACTTCTTTACTAATTTTAATGCAAACAACTTTATTAAATATAAAATCCTTATTACTCTTATTATTATCCTCTTTATCCTAAAAACAAATAACAAATTAAAAAAATTTATAAAGCTTAATAATATTGCTTTATATAATTATAAAAACTTATAAATAATAAATAACTAGTTAATAATATAAAAGCATAAAAAACGTAATCATATATATCCTTTTATTTAATATACTAATTGCATTGAATCTTAATTATAAATTTAACTACATAACTAATATAAAGAAGAATTATACTATTTAAATTATACTATTTCAATATAATGTAAATATAGTAAAAATACGTAAAGTCCTTTAGCGGAACAAGCATATCTTACTTCCTAACTTTATTTTAAGCGCAACAATAAACAATACGTGCATTGCAATGCACTATGTAATTAACTCTAATATAAAGCATTTTTACTTAAAAAAACAAATAGAGGATTAATTATTTTAGAAAAGTATTTCATATACACAAGCATAAAATAACAAGTAATATAATTATTATAATAAGAATATTGCAACTATAAGGTAAAAAAGAGAGTAGGTTGCTAAAAAAAAAATTAGAGGAGCGCAGTTGAAAAATAAACAATAATAATTCATTAGTATAATAGCTAACTAATAACCCTACTATATAGCAAAAACAGCTAATAAACAACTAATGTACAAACTATACGCTATTGCTATATGCGTAACAAGCTAGCAAAACGCAATTACAAGGGAGCATAAATAGAGTATAGTAAGTAAGCACTAAACTACTTAAAAAAACAAGTGTTTGCCTTTTACAGAACGGGACCGAGTTCATACACCCGAAATGAGGATTTTAAAATTATTTATAGTCAAATACACTTTAAAGGTATAGTACTATTACAGCACTAAAATGCACAAGCGAGCGGTAAGGAATACTAAGGTGGGCAAGGGTGTTAACGTAATGTATTTAACTACGTTAACAAAGTCTTTAATAACTTTTCCTTTTTTCATCTAATAACACATTTATTTACCTAAACTTAAGGTTAGCATTGTGATAATTTATATATTTTTAATCTTTAAATATTGCTTACATTTAAATATTATATTTAATATCCCTTTTTTATAAAGTAATAATTAATTTATAAAACTTATAATTTAAATTTTATTTTTTAGTTATTTCATTAATATGAACTTTTATTATAATTATATAAAGAATTAGTAAGTTAATATATTAAGTACTTTATTATAACTATTTTTCAACTTTTTAATTTAACTATTTTAATAAACTTATAATAATTTTTTTAATATAATATTTTAACTTTTTTATTAAAATATAATTATTTTACTAATAGTTTTTTTTAAAAAACTTTTATTTTATTAAATACTATATATTTAAAAGCTTTAAAAATAAAATATATTATAATTAAATTTTTAACTACTTTCATTTGAAAACGTTAAATTATTATATTATATTTTATTATTTTATAGTACTTTTAAAAGCAAAAGCTTTTATATTTTTTATTTAAATTTCAATAATTATAACTTATGTTACTTTTAATAACTTTTGTATTAATTATAACTTTTTATTTAACATTATTAATATATTTTTATAAATAAATTTTTTTATTATATACTTATGTTTTTATAAAAAAAATTTAGTTAAGTTTATAATATTAAGTTTCTAGTTAATATTAAAATTGAAAAAGAATAAATAATAAATTTATTAAATTAAATAATTTTTAAAAAAATTTATTAAAATAATAATAACCTTTTTTAAAGCTTTATAATTTATAAAAATTATAAACTTCTAATATCATTTAAATAATAGTTTTAATATTTTAATAATTTAATAATAATAATAAATCTCTTTTAAATAATAGCTTATTAAAATTTAATATTAAAAAGCTTTTATAATTAATAAATAATTAAATATTATTAAGAATTAACTAATTATAATAAAAATTTTAAAATTATTTTATTATTAATATTAGTTTAAAGTTAAAATAAATAATTTAAATTTTAATAAATTAAAGAATTTATTTTTAAAAAGCTTTTTTAAATTAATTAAAAGCAAAGTTAGCCTTTTAAAACTATTAAAAAAATAAATATCTTTCTTTAAAAAATACTATGATAGAAATAGTTATTTTTAAATATTTTTAAATAAAGTAATAATAAAAGTTAATAAATTTAAAATAAAATAAATTTTTTTTAAATTATAATAATAATTATTTTTAAATTACTTTATTTTTTAAAGTTTATAAAAATGCTTTTTTTGTTAATTGTTGAACTGCGTATGTTCCTGGTAGGCCTGGATGCAGTATCTACATAGGAGAGCTACAGTGGCTCAGGTACTGTAGCTATACGTAGCAGAAGCACGTGGTGTAAGGTAGGTTGATAGACCTGTGGCCTTGCGTACAACAGTAGGCTAAATGGGCTACTGAGGGAAGCAAGAAGACTAGCAACTCGACGGGAACTTCTCAGAGTTACACCTGCACGGAGACTGTAGGGAACTGGGCCCTATAGTCTATCTCACCAAGACTGTGGGAGCTGTTCCGATCATCGAGGGTCTCACAGCCAACTGTGGGCACTATGGAGGACTGAGAGGAGTTGTATTATAATGAAAGGACAATACAAAGGAGTGGTAACTGACTGCAGTAACTAATGTGCTTACAGTTCTCTTGCTTGAAGAGAAGGAAAAGAGAAATCTAACTACAGGAATGGACGGACCTTAATATAAGTCCATAAAGGCATTCTAGTAAGTTCCAGAGGTCTAGGTGAGCCCAGTATTCTACAGTCTTCTGTGGGCCTTAGATTACGTGTCCCTGGACCTGTTGTCGGTTTGAGAAGGTACTATAGAGGCTTGTTAACAATTTGGGAATAACCTCACACACTACTATAGTAGCTGACCCACCTGCACTTAGGGGGTCTGTTGCCAAAGCAATCACTACCCTATCCTTTAGTGGATTCCTGGCAGGTCAGTACCTTGTACAGGGAGCTACTACAGGGCCCTAGCATAGCCACACTTTAACATTAATAAAAAAGTTTAAAAATTTAATTTATTTTTAATAAAAAAATTATTTAAATTATTTAATAAAAAGTTAAACCTACTTTATAAAAAATTTATAAAATATAAATAATATAAAATATATTTTTTAAATTAACAAAAGCTTAATTAATATAAATTTAAAAAATGTTTAAAATATTAATTAAACTAAAAAATATAATTATATATTTAAACTAAGTATAATAGGTTTTAGAAATTATTTTTTATTAGTTAAACTAATGAATTTAAATTTAATAATAACTATTTTTAAAATTTAATTTAATAAAAAATTACATATTTATTAATTAGTTTATTAAATTGTTAATTAATAAAAAAAATATTAAGTTTTAATAATAATTTTATTTAAGTTTTAATAATTAATATTTTAAACATTTTTTAAATT
>JAPDFK010000421.1:0-35902 GCA_027569635.1 Lasiosphaeriaceae sp. G1095 | reverse complement strand
GGCGGGGTTTGCGCCACAGTGTTGATGTCCAACTGGGGGGGGGCAATGGCGTGGCCCACCCAAAATGTTTTTTTTTTTTTTTTGGGGGCTTGGTTTTATTTTTTCTGAATCCCTCGCTCCAAATGGTATGTAGTCCGGGCAATGGCCAAATTGTTTTTGCAAAAAACTTTTTCTTTTTAATTGCTTGTTTTCCAACCCCCCCCCCCCCCCCCCCCCCCCCCCCGAAAATCGATTAAAGGTTCGACGGATACGTATCCCCCAAACGGTTAAGTTGCAAGTTTGCATTGGAAAGCCACTTCCGTTCTTGAACGAATTACCCCCTCTCCAGGACCCCGATTTTACCCCTCACAGCCAAAGACATTTGGTGTGCGGGGCCCTTTTTTCTTGCTTGGCTGGTGCAAAACAACATGGAATATCGGATCTATTTTTCATGGATTGCCTTGTTTCTTTCCGTCCTTGCTTCCCCCAGCTGTAGTTTGTCTGCACTCTGCAATGCAGTGTAGTCCCATTGATCGACCGGAAGAACACATACAGCACAGGGAATTGCGAGACCAGACTTCGTCAGCGTGCAGCGCGAGATTGCAAGGAAGGAAGCAGCACGCCCGAGATGCCATACTCGGCATTGCTCTGCATGGCAGGCAGCCTGATGGGTCTTGGTGTTTTGGCTTTGGCGCCACAAGCTCCTCAACAATTTCTTGCCTGGGAATTCCAGGCTCCATTGTTACTTGCCCGGTTATTCGCGATTTGCATGCTTGAACTTTAAACTTGTCCGATATGGCCTTCTGGTGGCCATGACGCAACGCCGTAGAAAAGAGCAGTTGACCGGATCTAGCGTGGTTTCAACCTGCTTCTCTATTTCGAACAGCAACGGACATATTTGCAAAGAGCCGCCAATGGGCCGGCCAGAGGCGTCCTTGGGCTGCCTGACTAGGTAGCTGGCCGGCCACCAAATATTGTGAGGCGAGAAGTGCGATGCGAAGATGCGATCGAAGTATGGGTTACCATCTCAGCGCTTGTCGTCCGTCCTCGCTCCAAAGTTTAGGGAGTCAGAGTGGTGCTAGTGATTATCAAGCTCACCGCGGCTGTCATAGCCCGCAAAGCTAGAACCAGATGTATAAAGGCAATGGCAGCCCCATTGTTGTCCCGACCGTTCCTTCTTTGTCTCCATATTTCATAATCCGATCGCCCAAGCTCTGCCACCTCTTCCTTCCCAACTTCTCATCGAGACGTCACCAATTCTCCTGCCTCATTCCGGACTCCAGACTTTGGACTCTAGACCGTTCTATCTTCCTACAACCCAGCACCCTCCACCAACCCCAGATACCCAACCACCATTATGACTCGGAACACTACCAAATCCAAGAAGGCGGTCCACTTCGGTGCCGGCAATATTGGTATGCCCATCCACCTGCTTTCTTCCCCTCACCTTTTGGTGAAGGTCAAGACCGTCTAACCGACTAACTTGCTCTGCCTCCAGGACGCGGTTTCGTCGCTTGCTTCTTGCACCAGTCTGGTTATGAGGTCATCTTCGCCGAGGTCAATAATTCAACCGTCAAAGAGCTCAATGACAACAAGTCGTACCGGGTGATAGAGGTTGGGGCCGATGGGACCTCGGAGTCTATCATCACCAACTACCGCGCCATCAACTCCAAGACACACGAGGCCGAGCTCATCAAGGAGATTTCGGAGGCAGATGTTGTCACCTGCGCTGTCGGCCCCAATATCCTCAAGTTCATCGCCCCCGTAATTGCCAAGGGTATCAATGCCAGGTCCAATGACGAGACTCCGCTCGCTGTCATTGCTTGCGAGAATGCCATCAACGCCACCGACACACTTGCCGACTTCATCAAGGCCCCGCAGAACACTCCTTCGGGCCGCGTTGAGAATATTGAGAAGCGCGCTCGGTTTGCCAACTCGGCCATTGACCGCATCGTTCCCGCTCAAGACCCCAACGCCGGTCTGGATGTCACACTCGAGAAGTTTTATGAGTGGGTCGTAGACCGCACTCCCTTCAAGGACCACGCGCCCCCCGCCATCAAGGGCATCAAGTGGGTTGACAACTTGGAGCCCTTCATCGAGCGCAAGCTGTACACGGTCAACACCGGACATGCAACGGCGGCATATCACGGCTACAACCGTCGCAAGAACACCGTCTACGATGCCTTGCAGGACAAATATATCCACGATGAGGTCAAAAATGCACTCGCCGAAACGGCCAGTCTGATCATGCAAAAACACGGCATCGACAAGAAGGAACAGGACGAATACGTCGACAAGATTGTGCGGAGAATCAGCAACCCCCACTTGGAGGACGCTGTTGAGCGCGTCGGACGTGCCCCGCTCCGGAAGCTGAGCCGCAAGGAGCGCTTCATCGGCCCCGCGGCCCAGCTGGCCGAACACGGCAAGGATTGTTCCGCGCTCATGGACGCAGCTGAGATGGCGTTCCGCTTCCAAAACGTCGAGGGCGACGAGGAGTCGCATGAGCTTGCCAAGATCATGTCGTCCAACAGCCCCGAGGACGTGGTGAAGCAGGTCTGCGGCCTGCAACCCAACGAGAAACTTTTCCCGCAAGTCGTGAATGTCGTTAGGCGCGTACAGGCCGACACGGAGGATGAGTCGGATTAGATGATTCACGAACTCGACAGGCGTTGCAACGGTTGGCTTTTATCCCTCCGCCCTCTTGGGACAAGCGAAGGTTTGGCGTCGCGTCGGAAACGGGATCATAACACGGTCAGCCACTGAGGACACAAATCATGGAAACACGGCGTTATCTGGGGATGCCTGTGATATGTTAGCATTGGGATCATAGTACCATGGGCGGACAAACATCGCACGGGGTCCGGAGCGATTTTGCTTTTCTGTGCTTTTTTTTACAAAGTCAATCGATGCTTCCGGCTAGTTTAGCTTTGGATGGGTGGGTTGCATCAGCGACACGATAAACTGATAAAGAGACCAAAAGGGTTTATAGAGCAAAATATTGTCTTTGCCACACATCTGTTTGGGCCTCGGCTGCATGGCTTGTAATCGTTCCAGTGGATTACATGGTGAAATTGAACCCAGCATATGTCATGGAGTTGAAAAATGTATGCCTCCATGTTGTCCCGCCTGACGCCCAATTGTTTAGGCCACTTGCTCAGGGGGCAGTGGGGGCCTGAAGTATCGCCTCAGGCATCTACACCGCACTGTGATTACGTAACCCAGGTGTGCCGCAGAGACCACATCGGCGAAATTGAGGAAATGGAGTCGACTCGAGATACGTGGCGGGCACCTTAGCAATCGCAGACGACCTCACCACCCTGCCTGTATCACGGCTCACCTCGACGTCCCCTCGCACCCTCGCCCTGCCGGTTCCCGAACCCGAATTTCCAGCAGGCCACTCCCCCCCCACCCTGATTCCGACGACAACTACGACGCGCAATTGACGGCTGCAGCCCCGCGGATCGAGGAGCTGGCCCTCATTGCGGTGAACCGTTTCGCGTGCCCCGCCTGAGCTTCGAAGCTCCCTCGACAGCTCGACCACTGTACCCAGCCTCCATTTCCCGACTCAATCCCGACCCTCCATCACGATGAGACTGGACGTCAAGGCAAGTGTGCACTACTTCCGCTTGGTGAACCCATCCATCCAGTGCCATGGCGAGACAAGATGGCCACAAGGGGCTCCCGCGCACAATCCGGCCAGCTTGCCCCTGAGAGCTTCTCCCTGGCCGCCGCCGCCTCTGCCTCTCTCCCTGTTTATCCCGCCTCCACACTCCCACGATACGACCAAATGCTGGAAAACTTGCTAACATGGCATTGAATGTACAGCGCCAGCTTTTTGCTCGCTCCGAGGTTTGTCTTCCCGCCAAACCCCCAAAGCCATACCGTGCTGGCCGAACCTACTGCTTACACAGGCCTTCAAACAGCGAGTCAAGGGCATCGACTTCCACCCGACGGAACCATGGATCTTGAGTATATCCCCTGTTCCCACATGTGTTGCGCTCGAAAGAATAGCCTCGAGTTTCTAACACGGCCTGCGAACAGCTACCTTGTATAGCGGCCATGTCTACATTTGGTCCTACGAGACCCAGCAGATCGTCAAGACTTTCGAGCTCACCGACGTCCCCGTTCGCGCTGGCCGATTCATTGCGCGGAAGAACTGGATTGTCTGTGGATCTGATGATTTGTACGTCCGCAGAAGCGCAACCTTGCAACCGTTTGCTTGCGAAGACGGCTGACCCGGTGTTACAGTCAAATTCGAGTCCACAACTACAACACCAGCGAGAAGATCACATCTTTCGAAGCACACCCCGATTACATCCGAGCGATTGCGGTCCACCCGACACAACCCTTTGTGCTTACCGCCAGTGATGATATGACAATCAAGCTGTGGGATTGGGAGAAGGGGTGGAAGAACGTCAGGGTATTCGAGGGCAATTCTCGTAGGTGGACGCAACGGCTGCAGGCGGCATCACAAAGCTGACACGGCATCCAGATTATGTCATGTCTCTGGCGATTAATCCGAAAGACACGAATACGTTTGCCTCGGCCTGCTTGGATAGAACTGGTACGATGCCACCCATCGTATCTATACTCTCACACCACCTCTAACATAGCACAGTCAAAATCTGGAGCTTGGGGTCATCCACACCAAACTTCCAACTGGAGGCGCACGAGACAAAGGGCGTCAACCATGTGGAGTACTACCCCCACAGCGACAAGCCTTACCTCCTTACCACCTCAGACGACGTATGACATCCTCTCAGCTGCTACTGCAGTATCCATCGCTAACCATGTCTCTAACAGCGCACGGTCAAAATCTGGGACTACACCACCAAGAGCTTGATTGCTACTCTTGAAGGTCATACCAACAACGTTTCTTTCGCCTGCTATCATCCCGAGTTGCCCATTATTATTTCCGGCTCGGAAGATGTACGTGCAAGCTGGCCTCCTATTGTCTTGGCCAAATATTAACTTTGTTCTGTATAGGGTACGATAAGGATATGGAACGCGAACACATATCGCTTCGAACAATCCCTAAACTATGGACTGGAGCGTGCTTGGTGTGTGGCATACCAGAAGGGCAAGCAGGGTATCGCCGTCGGATTCGATGATGGCTCTGTTGTGATTAAGCTCGGACGGGAAGAGCCCGCTGTGTCGATGGATGGCTCCGGAAAGCTGATTTGGGCCAGACACAATGAGGTTGTGTCGGCTGTGATCAAGGGCGGCGGTGAGTGCCCAGCTTGGCTTTTGGTACAGCGCGAAGCTAACACGATCAGACGCCTCCATCAAAGACAACGAACCCATCTCTTTGCCCACGAAAGAGCTTGGGAACGCCGAGGTATACCCACAGACGCTCATCCACTCTCCTAACGGGCGATTCGCTGCTATCTGCGGCGACGGCGAGTACATCATCTACACTGCGCTTGCGTGGCGCAACAAGGCGTTTGGATCAGCTCTTGATTTTGTCTGGGCCGCCAAAGAGAACTCGAACGATTTTGCCATTCGTGAGTCGTCAACCAGCATTAAAGTGTTCAAGAACTTCCAAGAAAAGAAGGGCGGCCTCGATGTCCCCTTTTCTGCGGACGGGCTCACGGGCGGTGTACTTCTCGGCGTCAAGGGCCAAGGAGGCATTTCTTTTTACGACTGGGCCACCGGCGGCCTTGTCCGACGGATCGAGGTTGAGCCCAAGCAGGTCTACTGGAGTGAGAGCGGCGAGCTTGTGGCCTTGGCGTGCGAGGATACGTACTATGTCTTGAGGTTTTCGCGGGAGAACTACAACGAGGCAGTCCAAGCCGGCCAAATCGAGGACGATGGAGTCGAGGCAGCATTTGATGTGATCACTGATATTAACGAGAGGTAAGAAGGCCATTCTAGCCCCTTGCCATTTCCTTGCTAACTCCAGTTGTAGTATTCGGTCCGCAGAATGGCTTGGCGACGTCCTGATCTACACCAATGGGACAAACCGTCTGAACTATCTAGTCGGCGACCAGACTTACACGGTAGCACATTTCGACAAGCCCATGTACATCTTGGGGTACCTCCAGCGTGATAGCCGGGTTTATCTTACCGACAAGGACCTTGCTGTTACGTCGTTTGCTCTTTCGCTTCCGGTTCTGGAGTATCAGACTCTTGTCCTCCGTGGGGACATGGAAACCGCTGCGGAATTGCTTCCTAGCATTCCCCAGGACCAGCTCAACAAAATCGCACGCTTTCTCGAAGGACAAGGCCATAAGGAGCTTGCGCTTGAGGTTGCTACAGACCCGGAGCACAAGTTTGACCTTGCGCTGGCGCTCAGCCAGCTGAACATTGCTTTGGAACTGGCACGTCTGTCGGACATTGACCACAAGTGGAAGACACTTGGCGATGCGGGGCTTGCAGCATGGGATGTCCCCCTTGCAACCGAGTGCTTTGTCCACGCCAAGGATCTGGGTTCTCTCTTACTTGTATACAGCTCGACATCGGACCGCGAGGGTCTGGCCAAGCTCGCGGAACAAGCTGAGAGCCTGGGTGCACACAACGTCGCCTTTAGCTGCAAATGGCTGCTGGGCGACGTGCCGGGTTGCGTCGAGATCCTAACGACGACCGGTCGACTCGCGGAGGCCGCCCTATTCAGCCAAACATACAGGCCAAGTCTTACAGCTGGCGTGGTGGCATCATGGAAGGAAAGCTTGGAGAAGAGCAAGAAGGGCCGTGTTGCAAAGGCGCTAGGTGTTCCCGGCGACGACGAAGAGCTGTTCCCTGAATGGGATGAGTGGTTGAAGTTGGAGAGCGAGAGCGCAGCCGTCGATGTTGACGGCTCCAATGGCCACGATGAAAACGGCCAGGAGGCAGCGGAAGCAGAGGAGGCTGAAGTGGAGGAGGAGGAGGCTGGCGATGAGTAGAAATTCCTTGTCACGATTACTGGGCGGGAGCGAATGGGACCAAGAAGAAGAAAAAAGCCCGGTGTCTGGTAAAATGTAGTCAGTCACTGCAATGGTGCGACTAGAAATAGAATGGCGAGTCCACGATGGATAGCTCGATAGCTCGATAGCTCGTCGATGTCATCGCAGACATGGTGGTGGTTTAGGTAATGAACATATGAAAGACAGATATCTTCTTTGACAGACAGGCTTTGTCAGCCAGCGCTGAAAGGGCTCATGGATGATGGGATGGATGTTTCATGCCAACTCTTGAAAATACGTGTGTCCCGGGATTCGGGAAACCAAAACCGAACTGAGCCAGTTTGGACGAAATGAGGTTCGGACTCGAACCCGACGGCGGACTCTGGGGTGGTTCCGACAGGCGTCAGCTAGCCAACCAACCAACCAGCTGGGGTCACGGATTCGCTGACAAGCAAACCCCCCCCCCCCCCCCATGTTGAGCTGCAGGGCTGGCGGGGTCCTCAATCTCCCGGTCAGCAATCCTATGCCCTCGATTCAATCTCTCTCACAGGCAGTGGACGCTGTCGACCTTGAACCAACAGGGACCGACGCCAAATCGAGTTTGCTTCTTTAGCTGAACCAACCGGAATAATACCTAATCACGTCCCTGTTGCTTCATTCCTATTCTTGCCCTTTTCCTTTTTTTTTTTTTGGGGCGCGCCTCACGGCTGCTTCTCTGTCCCTCGTCCACCCGCAAATAACCGCCCCACGTTACAGTTGCGCTCACGATCGCGATCGCGATCGCGATTTCACGTTTTCACGATGACGGGCTCGACACTGACGGCTTCCACCTCTGCGCACAAGGTCACCACCGCCGTGAGCGTCGCTGGCCACGAGATTGGCTACCCCCATGGCCATCTGGGGTTCTTGAGTAGCGAGGAAGAGGAGGCCCTCCGCAGTTTCAAGGTCTTTGTCGAGGAAAAGGGCATTTACCGCTCAGGGCCTTCGCCGTCGCACGATGACCAGACTCTCCTGTACGCCTTCCCCCACACACGCCTGGGATTCCCTTGCCCTCCCATTTTTCTATGCCGTGGAATGCTAACCGTGCCATTGCCAACAACAGACGTTACTTGCGCGCGCGACGATGGGCCATTCAAGACGCTTACGTGCAGTTGAAGGAAACCGAGGATTGGCGCAAGGCGAACCAGCTCGACGTCCTGTACGACACCATGGACGTCGAAGCGTACGAGCAGGCTAAGGCGCTGTATCCTCGGTGGACAGGAAGAAGAGACAGGAGGTTTGTTCTATCTCGCGCCCCCGGTTACCTTATCCATGACGCTCGCTGACTTTTACTGTCGACAGAGGCATCCCCCTCTACGTCTACGAGATCCGCCACCTCGACTCCAAGACGGTCGCGGCATACGAGAAGAGCGCGGCCGAGTCCACAGATAGCAAGGCGCAAACAGACGGGGCAACGCCCAACAAACTCCTCCGCCTGTTCGCCCTCTACGAGAACCTGACGCGCTTCGCCCAGCCCATGTGCACCGAGCTGCCCGACCGAGACAACGCGCGCGTGCCCATCACACTGAGCACCAATATTGTCGACGTGACGGGCGTGTCGCTGCGCATGTTCTGGAACCTCAAGTCGCATATGCAGGCCGCGTCGCAGCTGGCCACAGCGCACTACCCGGAAACTCTCGACCGCATCTTCATCATCGGCGCGCCGTATTTCTTCAGTACCGTGTGGGGGTGGATCAAGCGCTGGTTCGACCCCGTCACCGTGTCCAAGATCTTCATCCTGTCCGCGGGCGAGGTCAAGTCGACGCTGGAAGAGTTCATCGACCCCAAGAACATCCCCAAGCAGTACGGCGGCGAGCTCGAGTTTGTGTTCCACGACCGCCCGAATCAGGACCCTTATATCCGCGACCGCGCCACCTGGGAGAATGGGTACAAGGATTTTCCTGACGGGCCCTTGTACTGGCTGCCGATCCAGGATGGGCAGGCCATCGAGTGCATTGCCGTGGGCAGCAAGAAGGGGGTCGAGAGGCGCGAGCGCGTGTGCACGCTCCCCAGGGCGTTCCCGCTCCAGAAGGAGGCGCCCAAGGTCATCGAAACAACAGCCGCAGCAGCAGCATCTCTGCAGCCCGAGGCCACCGAGGCCGATCTCCAAGCCGGTGTAGAGAGCCTCGCGATTTCGGAAAAGGTAGGTGAAGCGGAGAAACCAACAACGACAAGCACTGTCTCGGCTTGATTTGGCGCGGTTTCAACAACGACAACGATAACCTCAACGCACCCCGGCGTTCAGCATTTCTCTAAGTACCGCATCATCATTCCCGTTTGGCAATGGACTGGTTGGACATATACATTACAGGCACCTTGTGCTGCCCATCATAGCGAGCGTTACGCACAGCTTAGCCGCGTTTTGTGCCATATGCTTCAGCTTGGTTGTGGCTTCTGGGTGCAAAGAGCGTATATATACTTCCTTTGCTGGTTGGTTGGGTAGAGGCGAGAGCGGGATCCCATTTGGTGGTTGGTTGAGATGGGACTGGCGAACCTGGGGGGAGGGGAGATGAGTAGATGAATGTTTTTTCTTAAAAAACAACTGGTTGTAGATGACTTCAAGATGCCATGGAGATATAGAATTGCCTTTTTGAGAAAATATAATACCAATTTAGAGGTTTGACGCCGGTATGGGACTGCCTGAATAGCTATTCATAAAATCTTGATTGTATTAATCACCTACCTTCATATTCATCGGCTCAAAGACTCATCATCCGCACAATTTTCTCATAAGGTGTCTGTGTGAGTGAGTGAGTGAGCTAATTACTGAGATCCAACGAGTCAACTCTTATCACTCGAAGACAAGTTCTTGAGAATAAAGTAAGTTGTCTACCTAGTTACAGCTTTCGGTTAATAAACGACCACGATGGTAACTATATCGCTCTCAATACTTGAGTCGCGTCTGGTTTTCATTTAGTCCTTTATGTACAGCTGATATTGTATTTTGGTTAGTAAAGTTGCGAAAAGAAGTAGTAAGTCTGGTTGATGAATCTCATGGCGGATATTAAGCACAACATGAGACACTAGGATTTGGATATACTACTGCTATTACTTGCATGGATTTATGCTTCTTCTGTTTAGTTGATCGTAATTCTTTTCATATCATTCATTTACCCTTGACATGTTGAATGGTCTTCAGCCTCTATAATGGTGTGATGCCCAGGATTTCATGGATCTGTTAGGCATCCAACAAATTGCCAGAAGCGAAGAAAGGACGGCCAAGGAAAATCACAAATGTCAGGTGAAAAATACAAGAACATATTATTGTCAAGTCGGAATAAAAAAAAGTTCTTTATCTCTTTTTTTCGTTCAACGTAAATTTTATTCTGTATCGCCATGAAACCCAATAATACAAAATAAATATGTGATATCCAAAGTCTTTTCTTCCACTCTCCTTTTCACTCTTTTTCTTTATTATTGAAACCCCAAAAAGTCAATGAGCGACCCCCTTTCTCACCTATAATAACTCACGCCATCCCCAACAACTTTATCACAGACTCGCCAAACACGGCTGCTACATCTCTCGCCGCCTCATCACTCAGAACACCACTCCAATATCCAAGCTGGGCAGCGACTTCCAGACTTGTCCCAGTGCCGCCACCACCGCTGATCTGCACCCCAATAGTGACATCCCACGCGTTGGGGTCTCGACCTGCGAACATGTCAAACGAAATGCAGCCACCGCTGTGACTCCCTTTTGTCTTGGTCATGCCTCTCGAGGAGTTCATATACTGTAAACTCATGACAGAATTCCAGGGCGGCTTTTGGTCCAGCCATTCGTCTTCCATTTTCATCAAGCCATACTGGTGGTCAAGCGACGCCAAGAAATCGTCTCTTGCCTGTCTCAGCACGTACCCGATTGCGTCCTCCTTGTTGGTTTTCAGATTGCTGAAGTCGGTACGGCACAGCAACAAGTTGATCAGCGGGCCTACCATTTGTTCCGCGCCCGCAACACTGTCTGAAGCATCCCGATTGGCGGTCATGTAGCCAAATAGAGTCTCGTCTGACCCCGTGAGCTCCTGCAACACCAGACTCCATGCCGTTTGGAAGAAGGCGGCCATGGTAACGCCGTGTTTGGCACAAAAAGCTGGCAATAGAGCTGCCATGGCACCTTGGTCAAGATTGATGGTCTGCATCTTGTGCTGGACAGCGGTAGAAGAGGCACCAGTATCGATGCGCCGCGGGATATGGCAGGCTCCTCCTGCGCTTCGGACGAACTCTCTCCAGTATTCAACGTCAGTCTCCTCTTCATTTTGATGACGGTGATGGTGATGGTGATGTTGCTGTACCCAAGACGCGTAGCTACCAAACGACGGTGCCGGGCCTGGAGGGAGGTTGCCCGCATATACAAGGGCTAGCTCGCCGAGGATGAGGGCTATGGAGATACCATCGGTGAGAGCATGGTCGATTTCCAACTTGCAGGCCACATGGACAATCATCTCACCAGCCTTTTGGACAAACAAGGTGAGTTGGTGGTGAGGCCTTTGGCTATCGTCATATTTGACCAACCTGTAGGCCTCCATACGGGCACGCATGTCGGCATCGTCAACGCAAACGACGAGGGGTACGTAGGCGGGGACGTTCCGAAGCACGACCTGTTGATACGAGAGCCCTGGGGAGCTGCCGCTGGGAACGAAGATGGTCCGAAGAATCGCATGGCGGTCTACAACCTTCTGCCACGCCACGCGCAGCTTGTCCAAGTTGATGGCAGTGGAGGCATCGTTGCTTGCTGTAATATGGTAATCCAGCTCCATCTCGTACAGACAATGATCCGGATGCCTGTGGCGTGTGGAAAGCATATGCTGCTGCATCGGCGCACAGGGATATACGCCCTCGACCTCGTCAAGGCTAAAGCCCAAATCGAAAATTCGTTTGTGGATTGCCTGTTGGTTACTGTCGGCCTTTGTCATGCCATTCGGCGACGACGATAGGACCTCGACGGCATGCTGGAGCGTGGTCTGAGCCATAGCAACCCACCTCGCAATCTTGCCTTGTCGCTGCATTTTCTTGTTGTAGGTGAAAGTCACGCGGGCCTTGTTCCCCGTGACGACGGCCGAGATGTCAAAGAGGGCAAATCGCGAAAGTCTCGCGCTCTGATCTCGGCACGTGCTTGTCTTCTCGGCGTCCAGGAACTCGGCGGCCGATAACAGAGCATCTTCTTTTTTGTCAGATTCTTGGGACCTGCCCAAGTAGTTGAACAGGATCTCCATCTTGGAATGCGTCTCGAAAGCCTTGTGACCCTCGGCAGTCAGGTAACGGGAGCTGAAATACGGCATGCCGTTGGCTGGTATCTTGTGGCGTATATCCTTGACGGACCGCACAGTCTCGAGGATATTATCCCACAACTTCCCGACCGCAGGGACGTGGACAGGGCTGATGGTCGTGAACCACCCCACGGTGTTGGACAGGTTGATGGTCTTGTCGCTTAGCCAAGAAGATTCACGGCCGTGACCCTCTGAGAAGATTGTAGGAGTTTCACGGTCGGAAAAGACGGAGTCAAACGAATGAATGAGAGAAGCCAGGATAATGTCGACGGGAGCGGTGTTCAATGTCGTGTTGCTGGAACCTAGAAGCTTGGTTGTGGCGGCCTCGTCAAGAGAGAACTCAACGTCGACAGCGTCACCGTAGATGTTGGGCTCGTCATCCATTCCCCAATACCCAAAGTTGTGTGCGGGAATGTTGCTGAATTCCGGCAACAAGTCACTTGGCCTCAGAGGCTCAACCATCTCCTTTTGTAGACGCAGCCAAGTTTGGAAAGAGAGTGCAGGTGCCGGGTTCCCTAGCCCACCAGTGGCGAGAAACATCTCAAGATCACCTAGGAGGATGTACCAAGACACGACATCAACCACTAGATGGTGAGCGCGGACGAGAAGGAGTTGTTTCGATGGGATGTTGAATAGATGGGCAGAAAATAGCGGTCCCTTCTCGAGGTCGAAGATGTCGTTACCCTCAAGCATCTTGGATAGTTGTGTCCGATCATCCAGCTGAGAAACGATAAAATGAAATGACCCCATTGTGTCGTCAGTAATGTACTGGTACCACTCGCCGTCTTCTTCTCTGCGGGAGAATCTCGCACGAAGCATCGAGTGGCGAGACACCACAGCCCCAATGGCTTCGCACAACAACTCAGGGGCTACAGGTTGGTTAATATGCAGAAAGAAGCTCTGGTCGAAGTGGGCCATGTCGGTGGGAGAAGAAGATGCAGCTGTGTCGAAAAACATTTTCTGAATCGGGGAAAGTTCAAAAGGCATGCCCGGGGTCTCCTCGTTGTCTAGAGGATAAGTCGGTATCTCGGTGATAAACTCGGCCTTGTCAGCGAGCTCCACTAGGCTCTTACTCTTGATGATATCCTGCATGGTAATAGAAACACCCTGGTTGCGCGCAAGGTTACGCAACTGCATGGCTGTGAGGGAGTCTCCACCGAGGCTGATGAATGGACGGTTGAGATTAACGGGGTGCAGATCGAGAAGTTGGCTGATGATCTGGCAAATGATTTCTTCTGTACGAGTGGACGGGGCTCGACATTCCTTACTTTCGTCGTCGCCACCAACGAGCAGCGACTGGTACGTTTCTTGATCCAACCCGTTGAGCCAACCATCGACGAGTTTTCGGTCGATCTTGGCGTTTTGGTTCAGGGGGATAGCCTCAACGGAAATATAGACTGATGGGACCATGTAGCTTGGGAGGTTGTCCTGTAGTGTTCGACGCACGGCAGCCAAGTCCTGCTCAGCGTTCTTGCTCTTGGCTCTATCCAATACAGAAATCTGGGAGGTACTACTAGCAGAGCCAGTATTATGGAAGCTCAACATGGCGACCAGCCTGTCCTTGAGTGGGCCTTGACGGGGAACGCGTGCCACGGCCTGGCGGACAGTCTCATGGGCGAGGACCAGCATACCATGTTCAACCTCACCGAGCTCGATTCGTTGGCCGTGCAGCTTGACCTGGTTGTCCTTGCGGCCGAGGAACAGCATTACACCGTCCTTGTCGTAGCGAGCCAGGTCACCGGTTTTGTACATGCGACCTGAACCTTTGTCAGCCCAAGCGGGATCTTGGACAAACGCCGCCGCTGTCTTGGCCTCCTCGTCTAGATATCCGCGCGAGACGAGCGGGCCCTCGACGACGATCTCACCCACGCATCCTAGCGGCGTGAGTTTGTTGTGGTCGTTCGGGTCGCAGAGCCACATTTGACAGCCCATAGGGTTGCCAAGTCTCTGCGGCGAGACTGAGGGGTCTATCGGCGGCGTGGCCGACGCGTAGATGGTGGTCTCAGTGGGTCCCCACCAAACAACCAGGTCCAGTTTGTCTGACCATATCTTGAAGTTGTCCTCGGTGGGCGACTCTCCGCCGATGGCGAGGGTGCGCAGAGTGGGGACGGCGTCAGGCGTGAGGAGCTCGGCAATCACCGAGGGCGTCGCCGACATCCAGTTTGCTTGATACTTGGTGATGGCCTTCGGCAGGTCGTTCAGACGCTCCCACTCGGACGGGGTGCATATGGTGGCACCGCGCTGGAGCGATATGAAGATGTCGCCAAGGCCAATATCGAAAGTGTATGCTGAGAACTGAAACACCCTGGTGCCAGGACCAATGTTGAAGCGGCTTCCGTGCGCCTGCGCGCTCACCCACAGATTTTGGTGCTCAACAACAATGCCCTTGGGTCGGCCCGTACTTCCCGAAGTGAAGGAGACGTATACAGCGTTTTGCGGGTTGACCTTGGGTAGCTGGACTTCTTCAGCCGTCATCAGCTCCAGACTCTCTTGGTCTGTGGGCACAGCTAGGACACCGGATACGCCGTCGAACAGTGACACGTGATGGCGCGAGACCAAAACGAAATCGGCTTTGGTGGCTTGTAGAATGTCCTTTTTGCGGTCCCGCGGTTGCGTGGGTCCGATGTGAGCGAAGGCACCTCCGGCCTTGACCACGGCTAGGGAGGCAACGATGGCCCACTTGGACTTGTTGAAGCAGAGGGGCACCGTAACTTCAGGCCCAACACCGTAGTCTGCAACCAGAACCTTTGCGAGACGGGTTGCGTAGTGGTCCAGCTCGGCATATGTCATATCCCCATCCCAGCCCGTGAGCGCCAGCTCGTTGGGGCGGAGGCGGACCTGCTCAGCTATTGTCTGATCAACGGTCATGTTGTCATCCTCCTCCTTGTAAGGCCATTTTTCGTTCCAGGCCCTGATGGTAGCTATATCTTGGGGGCTGATGACCTGAACGTCACTTAGGGCTGAACTGGCCTGGCTGGTGCAGAGCTGGCCGACGACGTGGCCGAATTGTTTGCAGAGCCAGCCCATCTGGTGCGTGGGGATAATATCAGGGTCATGCCTCGCTAGGATATTGACTGTCAGGCCATCGCCGCCCAGGGTGCACTCGATGACAATGGGGTACGGATAGAAGTTCCTCATCAGCTCGGGACTCGGCACCTCGGTTATGAAGTGGCTTTCATCCAGGACGTCGTCTTGCTGGAAGACGAATAGACTCTTAAACTCAAGGGCCGCCTGTACTTCGTTGCCCAGCTGTCGAAGCGCCTGCATGCCCGCGTGTTGGTGTGGAATCATGGCGACGGACTGGTCCTGTATCTGCGCAAGGAATCTCTCGACCGTTTCGCCGTAGTCGATGCGCACTCGGACCGGAACTGTTGTTACAACGGGTCCAACTATCTCGTCTATGCCGGCAACGGAACAGTCACGTCCAGACTGGGCCACACCGAAGGTGATGTCGCGGGACTCGGCATGTTGCGCTGTGACCATGGCCCAGGCAGCCTTTAGCAGGGTGGTCTTCAGAGTCCCAGACAATTCTTGTGGCGGTAGCTGGAACGAGTCGCTAAACTCTGCGCTTGCTTTGGGCTCGTGCGTTTTGCTCGGTAGCCTGGGAAAGTGCGCCGGAGCGCTGCCGCCGGCGTCGCTAAGCTGAGTGCGCCAGAAGTTGGCCGAGGCTGCTGTGTCAATACCCTGTGAAAGGTGGCGGACGAAGACATTGAATGGCGGACCTGTAAGGCCCTTGGGCTCAGCTGCTTCCTTGTATATTTTCTCCACGGCTGAAAGGACAAGGGTCGCGCTCCAGCCGTCATAGACGGCGTGATGGACTGCCCAAACAAACTTGCGGGCTTTTTCGTCGACGGCGAAGGCGCATAGCTGACTGCCGTACTCGACGAGCGAGAGGAGACTAGGATTGGAAGGATTGGAAGGGTAGGTTATGGGTTCCCAGCACAGCTGCTCCTTCTTCAACACCACCTGAAGGGACTCGGACCTGTGGTTGAGTATGATCCGCGTTCTCAGGATGGGGAAAACGTCGACAGCCTTTTGCCACGCATCCTTGAAGCGGGCAATATCGATGATGTGTCCCAGGTCGAAAATTGTGGTGGAAACATAGGCATAAGTCTGTTGAGTGGAAACGGCCATGAGGCCCTCCTGCAGAGGCGTGCAGGGGTATATGTCCTCGATGTCTTCACTCTTGACCTTGCACTGTCCAGCAGCGTCAGATACTACATGGCTAATGGTGTTTGGTTCAAGCAGCGAGAAGGGTACGATGGCTGCGTTGGACCTATCTCCTTCCTTTTCTTTTTCTTCTTGTTTGTCGGAGCCCAAGAGCGAGGCCATCTGGTACAGCCGAGGAAGGCGGAACATATCGGCTACCACCAGTGTCTTTCCGACTCGACGCGCCGCGGACGCGAGCCGCATCGCCTGGATTGAGTCCCCCCCCTTGAGAAAAAAATTGTCGTCGGCGGAAATGGTTTCTTGACGAGCAATGCCGAGCACTTGGGCCCAGAGAGCGCGCAGCTGCTTCTCTGCGTCGGTGGTGCATGCGCGGCCGCCGCCAAGATCCCCTTCAGAGCCATTGTCGACAAGGGCGTACTGTCGCCGCTGTTCCTTGGACAAAGATCCTCCGAGCTCACGCAGCGCCTTTCGATCTTTCTTGCCCGTTTGTGTGATAGGCATGCGGCGTAGCGGGATGAAGAAAGAGGGAACCATGTGGGGAGGTATTGTGTTCGACAGCTTCCGCCGCAGAGCAATGAGCTGTTCCCGCAAAGGAGAAGTCTGCTCATGGATACGGAGGGCCAACGAGAAAAAATCGTCGCCCTCGTCCCCACTGTCTCCGTACGACGACGCATAGCCCGAGTCAAAGCCTGACGACGAAGTTAACGTGCCGAGTTTCAAGAAGGCTGCAAGAGCCACCTGGTCCACGCCATTATCACCACCTTGCTGCAGCACAACCTTCTCTACAGCCACGGCGTCGGCTTCGAGGCTGCTAATACCCTTGGAGGAAATAATGATGTTGTGCTCAATCTCGCTCAGCTCGATACGCTGGCCGCGGATCTTGACCTGACTGTCCTTGCGCCCCACGTACAATAGCGTGCCGTCCGATTCGTACCTGACTAGGTCACCTGTCTTGTACATGCGCATGTTCTTGATGCCCAGAGATTTGGCAAAGGCGGGGTTCTCCACGTACGCGGCGGCCGTCTGTGTGGGATTCGCTTTGTACCCGCGTGTGACGATGGGACCCTCGACACATAGCTCGCCGACACAACCGATAGCGACCAGGCGATTGTGGTCGTTCTTGTCGGCGATCCATGTTCGGCACCCGAGGCCACGGCCGATGTTGTTGGGGGACTTGGTCTCGGGAGGGATATGCGAAACGCTGGTCCAAATGCTGCATTCAGAGGGACCATATGACTACGTTTTTTCTGGTAAGCAAACAGTGTATCACAAGGTGTCAGGGAGGGGATAAAAAAGTAAACCAAGAAAAGGGGGAGAAAAGGGGAGAAACAAATAAAAAGTGGAGAAAGGGGATATCCTTACATTCAGCAACTTGACCCGACCAGCCCACCTGTCACATAGACCCTGACGAATAGGCTCTCCGCCCAATGCTAGATACTTTAGGTGTGGGACATGATCCGGCTCAAGCGTCTCGGCCGTAGTCGGGACTTGGAAGGACCAGTTGACTTTGTACTTATTGAGGGCACCTGCGAGATCGTTCATGCGCTCCTCCTCAGAAGGCACGCAAACGCAGCCGCCGCGCATAAGCGTGGTAAAGGCCTCCGAATTTGATACATCAAAGACGTGTGAGGCAAACTGCAAGGTGCGCGTGTCCGGGCCCACGCCCACATGGGGCCCTTCATAATGCTGCATCGAGCAGATACCGCGGTGCTCAATGATAGCGCCTTTCGGCCTCCCGCTGCTACCCGACGTGAAAACGATGAAGGCGGCGTTGGAGGGCTGGACAGACGATACAATGGTTTCTACCTCCGGGAGGGAGTCCACCCTGTACTCGTCGACCGTCAAGATGCGATCCCGACTCATTATGTCGAGGAATTTGCTGGTGTGCTGGGGAGAGCAGAGAACCAGAGTGGCCTCGACATCTCCCAGCATATCTCGCATACGAGCTTGCGGGTATTCGGGACTCGTAGCTGTGTAACAGCCTCCGGCCTTAAGGACAGACAACATGGACACGACATTCCACTTGGACTTGTCAAAGCACAGAGCCACAGTGACTTCCGGGCCGACGCCGAGATATTGAAGGTGGGCCGCGAGCTTGTCGGTTACTAAGTCTAATTGTCGGAAGGTGTAGTTGCCGTCCCATGCACACACGGCTTGGGCATCGGGTCGTTTTTTGGTTTGCTTCGCGACGATGTGATGCACGCAGTCTTGCACGGTCTCGGGCAGCGCGCCGTTCCACCTGTTAATCTCAACCCTATCCTCGGGACTGAGAACTTGAACATCGCGGACAAGCATATTTGGTTTACTGCACAATTGCCGCACGACATGCGAGTACTGGTTGAGCAGCCTCTGCATCTGCGCGTCCGAAATGACGGTGTAGTCGTACTTGGCTTCGACGTCGATCGTCGTCCCGTCATCATTGACGTGATTGCGAATAACCAGGGGGTCCGTATAAAACTCTGGCAGGTCGGTGGGGACCATCTCCATCCCCGCGAGGGACTGGTCGAGGCCACCCAATGTGCTTGTCGGCTGAACCACAAACAGGTGTGCCATGCTGTCCACAGCTGCGCGGGCGTGCTCGCTCAGCCGCCGAATATTCTGCAGACCTGTGTGCTCAAAGGGAATCATGTCCACGGCCTTCGACTGCACGGCCGCAAGGTACGCTTCAACCGTTGTCTCGCCTTCCAGATCGACAGCCATCCGGAACGGGACCGTCGTGATAGTGGGGCCATTCATGGTCGAGATGCCCTCTACGGGTGCGTTCCTGCCCGAGAGCGTAACACCCAAGAGAACGTCGGGGCTGTCGAGATGACGCGCCACGACGAGGCCCCAGGCCGCGCGGAGGTAGTTGGTGACCGACACCTTGTTGCCCCCGGAGGCGCGAGCCACTCTAAGTTGCGACCATCTCGTCAGTTTCTGAACCAGTTGTTTATGGCCATTGCCCCTGGGAGTGTTGGGGTAGCTGGCCGGAGCCTCGTTGCTTTGAGGAAACTGGGACGCCCAGTATGTGCGCGTCGACCCGTCTTGATCCAGAGCTTGGTCGTGTAGGTACCGGATGAAGCTTTTGAACGGCACTGGCTTGGGTTGTATCGTGATACCAGTACTCGTGCCGGCGTGCTCCACAGAGTAGGCGATCTGCTCAAAGGTAACATCCATGCTGAATCCGTCGTACAGCACGTGGTGCACTGACCACACGACGTAGCGGTAGTTTTGATTGGTGGTGATTAGAGCGAGGCTCAGTAGCGGGCTCCCGTACCGGACCGGCGCCTCCATGTCTTCCTTGAGGTAGATGGCTACGTCCGAGTCCTCGCGCTCTATCCACTCGACCGAGCATCCCATGACGGCCTGCAGCATCCCCGCCGCCTCCGTGTTCACCACGCGTGTGCGCAAGATGGCCTCGGCTCGCACCACGGCGTCAACTGCACGGCGGAACCGGGCTATGTCGTAGTTGGGGTCGGTGATACGGAAAGTCCGCTGTGCTTTGTATGCCCCCGCCTGGCGCGTCGACAGTGCCATGAGGCCTTGCTGCAAGGGCGTGCAGGGATACATGTCAACAATTTGTTCGGGTGCCACGCCGCACTGCGCTGCTGCTTCGAGGCGGATGCTGTCCAGCGGGTAGACAGAAGAGTCGAGAAGATCAAATGCTCCAAGGCTTCCAGGCTGATGCTGCGGCAGGGCGGTGCCCCTCTTCTCCCGAGTCTCTTTTTCGCGGGTCTGATCCTCATCTTCTGTTTTGACAGCCTTGGCCATGTCGGAAAGGACTGGAAAACGAAATATGTCGGCGACGGTCAAAGACAGCCGCTCGGCCCGTGCGGCGCCCACGAGGCGCATTGCTACAACTGAATCTCCACCGAGGTGGAAGAAGACGTCGTCAGTGCTAATATTGGCCACGGGCACCGACAACACCTTGCTCCAAAGGGCCTGTAGCATCTTTTCTTGCGGCGTCTTGGGGTCAATATTGACATAATCGCCCCCTTTAAGCATATACCGGCTGACGTCCGTGTCAGAGAGGCTTGATACTGTCTCCCGCAGGAGGTTTCGGGCAAGTTTGCCGTTGGCCGTCCTCGGGGTTGCCGTGATGGGGACAAACATGGCCGGGATCATGTGGCTGGGAAGGCGGACCTTGAGGGCGCGCTGCAGATCGGATAGCTCCCGACAGAGGGCGTCGTTCATTGGGATGGCGAGGGCCGGAGAATCGAAAGATCGGTCCAAAAACTGGATGAAAGCAACAAGGGTCTTGGTCTTGGGATTGCCTCCAAGCATCAACGCATCAACAGACACCAGGCTACGCTCTCCAAGTTGGCCCTGAATCTCGTAGGTAATATCGTCTAGCTCGACGCGCTGACCGTGGATTTTGACCTGTGTGTCGCGCCGGCCGATGATGCTCAAACTGCCATCGCTGTTGAAGCGGCAAAGATCACCGGTCCGATAGAAGCGCCTGTTTTGTTGGTCTGGCGTCATCTTCTGTGCCCATCTGGGATTATCAACAAAGGCCTCGGCCGTCTTGATGGGGTTGCTGTGGTAGTGCCTTGCAAGCAGGGGACCCTCGATCAGCAGCTCACCCACGGCACCTAGAGGTACCAACTTGTGGTAGTCGCCAACATCAACAATCCAGGACCAGGAACCGTACGATTTGCCAATGTTGGATGGGTTAGAGTGTGCGTTCATGCGGGCAGGACTGCACGTTATCGAGACAGAGGCTTCGGCCGGGCCGTAGGTATTATACAGCTCGACAGCCGGGGCCCACACCTCAACGTTCTCACGAGCGAGCGGCTCACCGAGGTTAACAAGCCACTTGAGTGAAGGTACTTTGTCTGGGCGCATCAGCCCCATCATGGTGCTCGTAAGATTCGCGTAGTTAGCACGTAGACGCTCGATGGCACCACACGGGTTGTTGACGCGGTCCTCTTCCGAGGGGACACACACACACCCGCCACGCTGCAGTGTCGTGAAGATGTCTTGGTTGGACACGTCAAAAGTGTAGCTAGCGAACTGAAACACGCGTGACTCGGGGCCCATTTTTAGAACCGGACCCATAAGGTCCGATGTGCTGGCCATAGAGGCGTGTTCGATGACGATGGCCTTGGGCTGGCCTGTTGTCCCGGACGTGAGCACGACGCAGGCTGCATTCTCGGGCCTGACTGTCACACAAGGAGGTCGGCCGATGGGACTTTGCGGAAGTTGATTGACAAACTCGGGGGTCACCACGACGATAGTGATATCTTGCCGTTTCTTCTCCTCAAACAGCTGGGCATTCTGGGGAGCTACGCAAACAACCTCCGCATTGATATCGTCGACCAACTTCCACAGCCGCTGCTTCGGGTGCGACGGGTCAAGGCCAACAAAAGCACCACCTGCTTTGAGGACGGCCATCATGGTGACAATAGCCCAGCCAGACTTGTGGAAGCAGTGTGGCACGATCATGTCAGGCCCAACACCAAGGGTGCGCAGGTAATGGGCCAGCCGGGTCGCGACCTCATTGAGCTCCCTGTACGTCCAGGTGCCATCCCACGCGCACACGGCCTGAGCTTCGGGTTGAGTGTGGGCGTGCTCCTCGAAGCGCGTAAACATGAGCCTGTCGGCTCGTGGCAGGGTGTGTGCGTTGAACGCTAGTAGTTTATCCTTATGATAGTCGCTCACAAGATCCACCTCGTCTATCAGGGTGTTGGGCTGCGAGTTGACAATGGCTTCCATGGCTCTGCTGAATGCGCTGGCGATGCTGTGCGCCTGCTCGCCCGTCAGGCTGTCGGTCCAGTGGCGCAAGGAGGCGGTGATTCCGTGCCGGCCCACAAAGCGCACGTCGACAGTGACAGCATACTCGTCCGGATCGTATACTGCGAGGCTTTTCATCAAGACAGTCGAGTGTGGGACTGGGTCGTCGGCCTGGCGATTGAAGGCGATAATGGTATTAAAGAGCGGGCTGCCGCCTGTTTTGAGTGTGTGCTGCATGTTAGACAGGCCGACGTGCTGGTGGGGGAGACAATTTGTGTAGTCGTCGGCCACAGCCCGCACAGCCTGATCAACCATAAGTTTCCCCTTGAAGCGAAGGCGGCATATGAGCATGGTCAGAAACGCGCCGACCCCGTCCTGGATGCCCAGCAAGGCGGCATCGCGGCCCGCCGAGAGGTAGCCGAAGCAGACGGCATCAGGGGACTCGGTATACTGCCTGAGAACTAAGCCCCAGGCAGCCTGGAAGACATTGGCACGGGTGACGGACAAGCGTTGGCAAAAGTCAGAGAGGCCTTGTCCCGAAACGGCATCCGAGAGCGGGATGACTACTTCATTCAGCCGTCGTCTTTCGGTATCTGGCCCAGCGAGGGGAACCTCCAGCGTCGCCAGCCGTGGGAACATCGTCGGCGTCTGACCCTCGAGGTACCCCGCCCAAAACTCGAGGGATGGAGTCACAGGTATTTGTCGAATGTGTGCAATGTAATCGCGGAACAAAAACGCTGGCTCCAGGTCTGATAAGATAGCGTTCCCGTCGTACGCGACGATGAGATCGTGAAGAATGACGGCGACAGAGCCACCGTCGACGATGGCGTGGTTAATATCTAGCTTTACGACAAGACGGTTCTCCTCCGTGAGACGGCAAATGGTCAATCGGTGAGGTGGTCGCGGACCTCTGAAGGAGACAGGAAATTGGTTAACAAAAGTCGTATCGACGTCGGCTTCGCTGTGGCAGTCTACAATGGACATTGTCGGTTGGACATGAACGAGCACGATCTGGTCAAAAAGGCCTTGCCCATCGCATCTTTCGCTTTCGACGAAGACTGTCCGCAGAGACGGGTGCCGTTGGACGACCTGCTCCCAGGCTTCGGCGAGCCGGCTGGCGTCCACGAAGGTCACCATCGGATCACGCGGCCGCACTTCGGTGATGTGGTAGTGCTCGTACATGCCGTCGTTATCAGCACGGCTTTGGCTAATCAGGAGATCTTGCTGCATGGGGGAGCAGGGGTATATGTTCTCTATGCCGCCAGACGAGGCCACATTGGCAAGTCCGCTCCTGGGCAGCCGCTCATGCAGGAGCCTGTCCAGACCGTTGTAGTTCAACCCGGGAAGGAGGAGTGGAAAGTCGGACAGCGAGTAGTCAACAGGGGCGGCATTCATCTTGGTGATAAGCGAGATGAGTGTTTTCTGCGCGGCGGCCATCCAAGACCAGAGCTGGGCTCGGTGTTTCATGTGCCTGTTGTACGAGAAGGAGAGATGGAATTTGTCTTTCACGACCTCCGCAACAATGGAGATGAGAGATGGTTGGCGGACATGTTTTCCGGCATCGGAGCAGGGAGGAAGAAACACAGGGCGCGGCTCGCGTCTGATAATGGCGTCAGGGCGGTCGAGGATGTGGGAGAGATCTTGGTAGCGAAAAGAGACTTCAGACTGAATCCCGTCCTCGGTTCTGTTATTCCAAGTTGAAGGTGGGTTATTATGGGATAGGTTATGCCTAAGTCGACGGGCATCCTTGGCCCTTTTCAGCATGCTCACGATATCATTCTTGGCGCTGCTGTTTGCCTCGACGACAAAAGGGCGGGCCGTCTCAAATCGACCAACTATAGCCGAAAGGTCCATTGTTGAGTCGCATGTGCGCCCATCTTCCCACAACGACATGGTAGGCAGCTCTCTGCGGTCCGAGAAAGTCTGGCAGAATGAGTAGAGTAGACTCGCCAAAAGGAAATCCTCGGCCTCGGTACGCAGTGCCCTGTGCATCTTGGGGTCCGAGAAAAAAGGAGTTGGTACGTCGTCAAACTCGACCGTCTGCTCAACTGTCTCGCCCGTTGTGTTTGGTCGACCTTGTATCGCCCAGTAGTCGAGGTCCAAAGATTTGTTCAGGTTGGTTTGCTCAAGACCCTCTGTATCGTTCTTTGCATCAACTCTTTCCTCGCGCGTGGCCCAAATCTGAAAGGGAACCCGTCTACTCTGGTCTTCCCCATCCTTGTCAAGAAAGGAGCCATATTTGAGGTACATCTCGAGATCGCCAACAACAATACCCCACGAGGCAGAGTCGACTACAGCGCGGTGGCTCACCATGAAGAGAAGCTGCCTCCCGTTTATCATAATGAGGTCGACTGAGAAGACAGGGCCCAAAAGTCTCACGGAGCGCTGGGCGGTGGCTGCAATGCCAGCCATGTCCTCTGGCTGCTCTATAGCATGCACCTTGAAGCCAAAAGATCCCTCTATGTTGGACATGACGCTCTGGCTGTCATAGTTCTCGGAAAATCGTGCCCTCAGCATGGAATGGCGGGCGACGACGGCCTTAAGCGCTGCTTCGAGCTGAGAGAGAGAGATGGTGTCATCAAGACTGAGGAGAAGGCTCTGGTTGTCGTGGGTAGCTTCTGTTGAGGAGAGAGGCAACCCTTTCAGACACGCACGTTGGGCGGTGGAGAGTGGAAAGGGAGTATCTAAGGTCTCCTCCTCCCTTGGATGGAAAGCAATCGATGACGAGGTTTGATCTTCGCAGACAGTAGCCAAACGGGCGATGCTTTGGCTCTTGAGGATGTCCGTGACTTTGATGGTGAGACCCGCGCTTCTACACTCGGACACCATGCGCATTGCAGCGAGACTGTCGCCACCCAGCTCGATGAAGGACTTGTTCAGGGGCACGTTGTGAGCCGGGCAGTTCAGGGCACGGGCGAACATGTCCTGGAGAGTGCGCTCGACTTCTGACGGGTTTTCCTCCTCGTCTACATCCCCAGTGCTCTCGGGGAGGAGGCCCATGAGGGTGTTATATAGCCCCTCATCCATTGCCAAAAGCCAATTTGCGATCCTCTTGCGGTCTAGTTTCGCGGATGCTAACAACGGCCACGTTTCGATGGCGATGCACAACGACGGTATCATGTACTCGGGGACACGAGTGCGCAGATGGGCCCGAACAGTGTCGATTTGCTCTTTTACCCCTGGCCTCTGGCTCTCCAGTATCACGTTGATCCCGCTGCTACTATCAGTGGTAGTAGCGAGGTTGCGCAGAGACAACACTGCAACAATCTTATCACTGCATGGTCCGCTCTTGGGCAGGAAGGCGGCAACGTGCTGAACGTAGGCATGTCGCGCCATGTTGTGCTCGATTTCACCAAGCTCAACCCGTAGACCGCGCAGCTTGACTTGCGTGTCTTTGCGGCCCAGAAGTTGGATTGTGCCATCGCTGTTGAACTTGGCCAGATCGCCCGTCTTGTAGAAACGCATGGGTTTGGAAATATGACCAGAGCTGTTTTCGCCAACGGCCGATGTAAGTGACCGACCCTTTGTCCACGTAGGGCTCTCAATGAACGAAGCTGCCGTCTTCTCAGGATCATTCAAGTAGCCCCTGGCCAATATGGGACCTGAGATCAGCAACTCGCCAACGGCGCCGATGGGAACGAGGCGATCGTGATCCTCGGCATCCACGATCCAGCAGAGACCGCCGACAGCGCGGCCGATGTTGGACGGGTCGCTGGTGGGTTTAAGACGAGGGTCGCCTGCTGCGGCCACGGAGCACTCGGACGGGCCGTACCCGTTGATGAGCTGCAGATGTGGTGCCCACGTCTCAATGTCGGCCTTGTGGAGAGGCTCGCCCCCTAGAGCGAGTGTTTTCAGGCCAGGTACATCCTCCGGGCGGAGCAACTTGACCAAGGAAGGTGTCAAAAACGCCCACGTAATACCGAGGCCGTTTACGATGGGCGCCAGACCATGGGCCATGCTTGCCATATTGGGCGTGCACACACATGCACCCGATATGAGCGAGGTCAGAATCTCCAGCATGCTGACGTCAAAGCTGTACGAGGCCAACTGCATGACACGGCTGCCACGCGTCAGATTTGACTTGGCCGCGTGCTGGAGCGCTCCCGACACGAAGGCCTGGTGCTGGATGAGACATCCTTTGGGCTTCCCGGTGCTGCCTGAGGTAAAGATCAAGTATACGAGATTCCCGGGTGTGACGCCTGACTCCAAGGGGATGTTGTCGTCGATAGTGGGCAAAGTCTCAACAAACCTGCCATCAACCACCATGGTCCTCACGCCCATCTCGGGCCCCCATATTTCAGCTTGGTCTAGAGACGTCATAACAAATGTGGCGCCAAGCTCGTCCATGATGTCTCGCCTCCGGGCGACGGGATTGGCAGGGTCAATGAATAAAATAGCCCCTCCCGCCTTGATAACGCCCATGAGCGCCGCAATGGCCCAGCAACTCTTCTCAAAACACAAGGGCACAATTGACTCGGGCCGCACCCGCTCCTCGTGGTAAAGAAACTTCGCGATACGGTCAGAGACGGCATCCAGCTCGCCATAGGTGAAGCTTCCGTCCCACGCGTCTACGGCGGGCGCGTCAGGCTGCTCTTGCACCCGCTGCCGGAAGAGAGCGTGCACGCAGGCATGGACCATCTCCGGAATCTGCGCACGGTTCCAATTCCACAGCGTGGCCTTGTCGTGGTCGCTGACGAGATCAAGGGCATCTAGTCTTTTTTCCAGACCACCGTGGGTGATTACAAGCTTCATGATGTGAGCGAAGGCTGCCGCGAGCCGCTCGGCTTGTTCCTGGGCGAGGGGACTTGAGGAACTGACGCGTACGACGGCCTGTACGGCGCCGGAACTCGAAAGAGCGGCCACAAGTTCGCCGACCGCGCCAGCGAGTTCGAGACGGGTCAAAGTTGAGTTCCCAGACGTGTCGACTGACGCAGCGGTAGTGATGGTTGTCATGGTTTTTAGAATCGGCGAACCCGTATCCTCTGCTTCAGAGCAGGCCAGTGGCAACTGCTCCAATGCGAGTTCCTTTTTCTTGTGCTGCATGTGGTGTACAAGGTCTAATATTCTGATAGAACCTTCGACACGTGCCTCGCAGAGATGGTTACTACTTCGAGTTCCGCCATCTTGCTCAGGAGCGATGGCAGAGATGAACTGGATGTCCTCTAATCCCGTGTGCTGCCAAATCAAGATGGCCCAAACGGCATTCGCGACGTCTGCGAGGCCGATGCCTGGCCTTTGGCGGCAGAAGGAGGTGACATCCTCAATGAGCCAAGGGTGGGAGGCCTGGACTGCGTCGTTCTGGGCGGGGAGAATCTGACCGCTCATAATGAAGTTTTAATTAATACAAGTAAAAATACTGGGTGATGAAAAGATGGAAGGTTGAAGAGGGCGGATTAAAGTTTAGCGTCTTGGTGAATAGTCGAAGGTGATAACTGGAAGCGACAGCTTGAAATCATCCAAGACTCAATCAAGGCCGGGTCGATCGTGCTTGCCTATTTGGGGCACGTCAAGTTGAGGCCGAATAAGTGTGAGAAACAGCTTTGGTGAATTACATCGAGCTCAGTGGAGATCAGCTGAGAAGGTTTCTAATTGGTTCACGAAAAGTGCAGCACCAAAAGACCTATAAGTTATAATTATGGTGGTTTAGGGGAAGTAGCGCAAGTCGGCATTACCGGGGAATCCAGGCTTCAGCACACCCACACTCCAGTCTAGCACCACCCTGTTCCTTCCAAAGATGGAATAAGCCAAGAGCATCTTGCTGGGTCTGGATTTACGATGGCCCATTCTTCTCCTTGGGCTCTTTCTTATGTCATCCTCATGATACCCAGGTACCTAAATTTTCTTACTACACAAAATGCACGTCCGTCCAATGAGATCAGACCCACATTTCAACCGGCACGAGGGACCCCCAACCTGCGGGAACCCCCCGAGAGGAGGCATGGAACCTAAATTCTGTTCCCGGCGGCACAGCACTAGCGAACGAATGATGACCTGAGGAGATGCCAACTGCATAGTAAGTGAAAATCTGCAAGCCCTCGAGACTGTGAAACATGGCGCCCAATGCACGATCGATCCCCTTCTTTCTCCTCTCTCTATCTTCTTCTCAAGCGCGGCGAATCTTATCTTTGTTTGCCCACTTCACTGGGTCTCGACGCCACAACAAAGGCTGGCACACCTGGTCAGTCTCGACGTCCCAACGACAAAGATTGAAGACAGACACAAGCAACCGCAATCTTTTTCGCAAAGTTCGGCCAGGCTTCGGCACACCATGTCTTGCGATACCGGAATCCCCGACTGGAGCAACGTCACGCTCGCGACGTTCAACCAGACCCTCCTCCGCAATCCGCGCCTGTGTACGTCGTGCACATGTCCGCTCGAGATCGATGGCTACTTTCTCGGCTACATGTCGTACTTCCCGTCACTGCCTGGCAATGCGCTATTTGCAGCCATTTTTGGTGCCTTTCTGATGATCCAGCTTTTCTTCGGCATCTACCACAAGACATGGGGTTTTCTGATCTGCATGGCCGGCGGTCTGTTCCTTGAAATTCTTGGGTACAGTGCTCGCATTGCAATGCGGTCCAACATGTTTACAAACACGTATTTTATCATGTGCGTAACTTCTTTTTATTTCGTTGCCATCACTGTTGTCCGTCCCCCTCGATCCTTGATGTGACGTGGAAGAAGCCTAGACCTAGCTCAAAAAGGGATAACCCTAACACTGTGCCCCTTTCTTGCCAGCTACCTTGTCTGCCTCACCATCGGCCCCGCCTTCTTTTCAGCGGCCATCTACCTCACGCTCTCGAGACTGGTGATCATCTACGCGCCAGGCCTTGCGCGCTTCCGGCCGCACATCTACACGTACATCTTCATCGGATGCGATATCGTGGCGCTGATCTTGCAAGCGGCCGGCGGCGCTATCGCGTCCCTCGCATCACCCGACTCACCCTCACTCAAGGCCGGCATCAACACCATGGTGGCTGGCGTCGCCTGGCAGGTCTTCTCCCTCGCCCTGTTCGCCCTGCTCAGCTTCGAGTTCTGGGTCAAAGTTAGGAAGCAGGAGAAACAAGGACTCCCTCTGAACCCAGCCTTTGCAACCCTGAGGTCACAGCGATCCTTCCAGCCCAGCTTCATCGTCGCCGTCTTCCTCGCCGGCGTCTTCATCTTTGTGCGCTCCGTGTTCCGGTGCGCCGAGTTGTCGGGTGGCTTTAACGGCCCGTTGGCCAACGAGCAGGTCACCTTCATGGTCCTGGAGGGCTCCATGATCATCCTGGCGTGCAGTTTGCTTACCATCTTCCACCCAGGCCACGTGGTTGGTACTGAGGGATGGACGGCCGCAAGCCGGAAGATTGGGAAAAAAGGAACACTGGCTGGATGGGATACGGGGCCGGCAGGCGATGAAGATAAGACAGCTAGCAAGACTGGAAGCGAGTGATTAAGAGGGAGCTTTAGACGGGTATTGGATATTTTCCTTTGGCTTGGAGCAGGCGTTATCGTCCTGAGATTTAACGTGTTTAAACCGTCAAAAGGTTACGGGAAGCAACAGGATTTGGACGAAGTCTACAAACATATAAATTGGAAATCACAATATTTTTACCCAGTTATTCGACTGGTATTTCGGAAATGTTTTCTTTGTCCAATACATGGTCACTTCCACTGTTTGTGCCTACCGACCTGAGTATCTTGACTTTTAAAACTGAACTCAGTTAACCGTGGAACTAGCTGACAGGAGCAGCACGATATGGAATGAACCTTGGCTTGTCCACACCGAATTATTACGAACACTGGCGGCACAGCTACATCCGCCCCATCGATGAGAAACAGGAAGAAGGTACAAGTTCCTTATTGGCTGCAAAATTTCACTGCCCGGCCTGATAATAAGCATCAACATGGCAGCTGCGGCCGGGACTTGTTCAGCTAGGGGAAGCACTAGAATACCCTCCGACTCGATGATGCGGTGAGCGGGACAGCGCCTGCCGCGCTTTCACAGCATGCATGACCTGCCGTCATCGCGACTACTGTTGGGGGCGAGAAATAGGGCTGACAATGCCCCCATGTTGGAATTGTTACCCCGCCCGCCGTCTGAGCTACAGGGCTTGCACATTTACTTACTACACAGCATGCACGCCTTTGTAGTAAAATGCCCCGACAGCTCCCTCCCCCATGACCAGCTCGCCGCGACGCGTCAGTCGTCAGCGCCAGCGCCGCAACTGTGCGCCGCGCATGTCCATCCAGTTTGCTTCTCCCCTGAAAGCCCACACTGACAGAATCTGCAGTCTTATGGCAAACATCGAAAATGACTCGATAGCGTAGGACCCCTTCTTTATTCCTTCTTTGCTGCGTTCCATCTCTTTTGCTGTTGTCTTTCCCCACATTCTCTAACCCCCCCCTTTTACCGCCGTTGCGGTTGCAACGATGTCCAACTTGTCAAAATGTCGGATCGAGGCCGAGACTGGGTTCGGCCCCGTGGCCGACTGCTACGACGGCTTTGACTTTACTCTTTTGTTTGAAGAGTCCATCTTGACCATCGTCCCTGCCGGCATCGTGTTACTTTTCCTTCCGTACGCCATTGGGCGGCTTTACAAAAGCGAGAGAAAAGTTGCAGAGACATGGCGTCACATGACAAAGCTCGTGAGTCTCAGCCCTGAGATAACTCCCGTCTCTTTCCTTCCGTCTCCACATCTCTGGACCGCAGTCCGGCACTGGATGATGCCAAGTTGCTGACGGCAAACAGGTCGGGTGGATCGCTCTCTCGATAGTCTCCCTTGTCCTGCTTGCTTTCACCGTCCAGAGCCAAACGCCCAAGACACCGACATCAATTGCTACCAACGTTGTTGTTTTCGTTCTCGTCCTCGGCCTGACCTTCCTTTCGCACTGGCACCACGTGCGCAGTATCCGGCCCTCTGGAGTACTCGTTCTATACCTTTCCTTGACCCTTGTCTTCGACATTGCTCGGTGTAGGACACTATGGGCCGTCGAGTCGAGCGAGACCGTCGCCACGGTGCTGACAGTTGCGATCGCCATCAAGGCCGTCTTGCTGGTGCTGGAGGCGGCTGAGAAACGCGATATCTTGCTTCCGATGTACCGGGAACTCCCCCCAGAATCCACGGCCGGAGAGTTGAATTTGTGGTTCTCCTGGTGGTTGAACCCAATACTCGTCCGTGGATACAGGGGCAAGCTGTCAATGGAGTCGCTGTTCGATGTCGACCCGGGGCTCAAGGCTGGCGAAGAGGATGTCAGTTTGGTCAAACCATGGGAGCAATGGAAGTGGAAGCAATCGCCTCAGTCCCTCATGGCTGTCTGCATGCTGCACAACCGAGTGCTTATAGCCAAGGCCATCCTCCCGCGCCTGATCCAGATCGGCTTCACCTTCGCCCAGCCTTTCCTCCTCGAGCGTACCATCCAGTACATCGAGGGCTCCGGCTTCGCAGATCGGTCTTCAGTCGGCACAGGCCTAATTGTTGCATACGTGATTGTCTACATCGGCATCGCCGTCTCCACGGCTTTGGCGCAGCACTGGACCTTTCGAATGGTCGCACGAATGCAGGCCGGTCTCGTGGACCTGATCTACCGCCACACGCTCGGAATTCTGCCCACTGCACTTGAGGAAGCCGACGCGGTCACGCTGATGAGTGCTGATGTCGAGAGGATCACCACTGGCCTTCGCACATTTCCCGAATTGTGGGCCAACATCATCGAGATCGCTGTGGCGATACGGCTGCTCCAGTGGAAGCTTGATCTAGGTGTTCTGGGACCGTCCGTTGTTGTCCTTGTTTGCACCGGCCTCGCCATCTGGGTGGCCACAGGAGCCGCAGCGGCGCAGAAGGCCTGGCTTGACAAGATTCAGCTGCGCGTGGCGGCGACAGCTGGCATGCTCAGTGTGGTAAAGGCAGTCAGGATGACTGGGCTGACCGACAGGATGGGCAACAGGATCGGCCAGCTCCGAGAAGACGAGATCAGGGCCTCGAGAATTCTCCGTTTCGTTCTTGTCAAGCTTGTGACATTGTCGTTTATCTCGCAGGCCATGAACCCAGTCGCTGCCTTTGGCGTGTACATCCTTTGCCAGCGCTTTGGCGGCTACGCAACCTTGGATACGGCCAAGGTTCTGACCTCGTTGGCTCTTCTCCAGCTCTTACTTGGGCCCATGGCTCTGATGATCGATAGTCTGACAGGCTTCATGGGCGCTGTTGGGTGCTTCCAGCGGATTGGGGAGTACCTTCGCAAAGACATCCAAGTTGACGACAGGGCGCACAAGAAACGAGGCAGTCAGGAGCGGATTCCGCCACCATCTCAATCCGTCTCCAAGGCCAAGTCTGACATCGAATGGGTATCGAGCGAGCTTTCCCCGCCACAGAATTTGTCAGAGAAAGAAACCCATGTGGAGCAAAATGCCAACGGAGACGCGATCATCAGTTTGCAAAATATTTCTGCTGGGTGGAAGGAGGATGCGCCGCCAGTTCTTAAAGACATCACCTTCCAGATCCCGCGTGGCAAATTGACCACGATTGTCGGTCCCGTCGGCTGTGGGAAATCCACCTTGCTCTATACACTGTTGGGAGAGACTCAGATTGCGGGAGGGTTGATCGAGAGCAGATTCCACGAAGCCGCCTTCTGCTCACAGTCGCCATGGATCACCAATACCACTGTGCAACAAAACATAACGGGAGGGTTCGAGTTGGACCAGAAATGGTATGCAACTGTGGTGGAAGCATGCGCCCTGAACTATGACATGGCCCAACTGCCGCAAGGCGACCAGACGCTCGTGGGCAGCAACGGCATTGGCTTGAGCGGCGGACAGCAAATGCGCATTGCTCTCGCCCGGGCCATTTATTCGCGCAAGGGGACCGTGATCATGGACGACGTCCTCAGCGGCCTCGATGCAACAACAGAGAAAGCCGTCTTCTCATCTCTCTTTGGCCGGCAAGGGCTACTACAACAACACGGCACGACTGTCATTCTCTCCACCAATGCTGTCCATCGTCTCCCCGAGGCCGAGTACATCATTGCTCTTGGGCAGGATGGCACAATAGTTGAAAAGGGCACCTTTGACCAGCTGTCCAAATCCCAAGGTGGCTATATCCATAGCCTTCAGGTCCAAGAGCGACAAGACAGCGAGGCAATGCGAGAGAAGACCGGTTCCACCCCAGCTGCCGAAACCATCATCAAAGATGCCTCCAAGCTAGCGCTTCTCCGAGTTGACGAGGCCGGTGCTAAAATTTCGGGCGATCTATCCACCTACGCCTACTACATCAAGTGCTTTGGGTGGGCCCGGTGGGCGATATTTGTCGCCATGACCGCCGTATTCGGCTTCGTCACCATTTTCTCACAGGTCTGGGCGCAGTGGTGGGCAACATACAATACCGAGCATCCCAATGACCGGATTGGGTACTACTGGGGGATATACTGTGGTCTTGGTGTCCTGGCTGTCCTGTGTTTGACTGCCTGCTGCACTTTCTTTGTCATCAGTATCGCTCCTCGAGTGGCAAGAACACTCCATTCCCGACTCCTCAACACCGTCTTGAATGCACCCATGTCTCTGTTCTACACGACTGACAAGGGCTCCATCACGAACCGCTTCAGCCAAGACCTCGAGCTCATTGATATGGAGCTGCCTGTTTCCCTGATCCAGACTACCATTATGATCTTCATTATCATTGCCCGGACTGTGCTCATGGCGGTGACATCTACCTATCTGGGCGCCGCTCTCCCTTTTTGCTTTCTGGTCATCTATCTGCTCCAATCATTCTATCTCCGGACCTCGCGCACGCTGCGTCTTCTCGACATCGAGGCCAAATCTCCCCTCTTCACGCATTTCCTCGAAACACTGGTCGGCGTGGTGACGATTAGGTCTTACGGATGGAAAGAGGAATACATTAGGCGCAATGTTGAGCGTATCAACATGTCACAGAAACCTTTCTACGCCCTCCTCTCGGTCCAGCGATGGCTTGGCCTTGTTCTAGACCTCATCGTCGCCGGCATCGCTGTTACTTTGGCCGTCATCACTGTTGAGGCCAAGGGCAAGGTTGACACAGCTCTTATTGGTCTCGCACTCGTCAACATTGTCGGCTTCAGCGCTGCCCTCAAGCAGCTCATCACCTTCTGGACGCAGCTCGAGACCTCAGTCGGCGCCGTCAGCCGTGTCCGGAGCTTCGCCGCCAACGTGGAGTCGGAGCACCGGCCGTCTGAGACAGACACCGCACCCCCCGACTGGCCACGGCGAGGTGGGATCGTGTTTGACGACGTCATGGCAACCTACAACAAGGACGGCGCGTCTGACCCCGTCCTCAAGGGCATCTCATTTCGGATTGAGCCCGGCCAGCGCGTCGGCATCTGCGGGCGCACGGGAAGCGGCAAGAGCACTCTAGTCGCCGCGCTCTTCCGGATGATAGAGCTCTCGGGCGGCAGCATCCACATCGACGGCGTCGACATTGCGAAGTTGCCACGCCAAGAGGTGCGGTCACGCATCATCGCCCTGCCGCAGGACGCGTACCTTCTGCCGGGCACCGTCCGCTTCAACATCGACCCCCTTGGCGAGAACTCGGACGAGGCCATCATAGAAGCCCTCTGTATGGTCGGCCTCTGGGAGGTCTTGGCCGCCAGGGGCATTGGTCTCGACTCGCCCATGCAATCTGACGCTGTTTCACACGGCCAGCGACAGTTGGTGTGCCTCGCGCGGGCTGCAATGCGCCGGTCGACCATCCTCGTGCTCGACGAGGCGACGGCGGCCGTGGACGTCGACACAGACGCCATGGTGCAGAGAATTGTGCGAGAGAGATTCAAGACGCACACCATTATTGCTGTTGCGCACAGATTAGACACAGTTATAGATTTTGACCGGTTAGCTGTTATTGATGCAGGGCGGCTAGCCGAGTGGGATGAGCCCACCAAGTTGTTGGAGGGAGACACTTTGTTCAGAAAGCTGTATAGAGATATGAAGGGGTTGAAGGCAGAGGAGAAAGAGGAAAGGGAGGAGGACAAGCAAACGGAGGAGAGTCGGAGCGGGACTGTCGTGGAAGGGGATGAATAACAAGGAGTGAAACTCCCTCCCACATAAAAAGGGGCAAATAGAAGTGTGTCAGAATGGAGCGAGAAGATCTCTGTGAGACTTCCGGTCGGCAGCCCTTCAAATTTAGATATCAAAAGCCAGAATAATTACCAGTTTAAATCTCATTATATATGTTTATAGAACTACAGTACAAATTTAAAAAGCTTCACACTACACTTCGACAGTTCAGACTTTCTGGCATCAAAGCACTGAATGAGCAACAGACAGATAGTCAAGCCTAAGGTATGATAGTTTGGCGAAAGAAAGGAACGGCAAAGACCGCCCTTGTGCTTTCGGACTCGACCTGCAGAAAATTATTACGCGTAGGAACTAAAAATGGACAAGCTAGCTAGTACAGGCAGAAACCCAAGCAAGTTGTCATAGCGGATCCATTCATGGCAGTGTGGATCCATTCCGTCGGCGTAGCGGGTGCCTCGTGCTGCCAAGGTGATAGTCAGCTGATCTTGCGCTCGCGGAGAAGGATATTGCTGTATGGGTAAGGTCAAGGGGCTGGCTGACTGGAATCTGAACCCGATGGGGAAGCAGAGTGTTTGCTGTTGGTTGACCATAGTCGTACCACCTCGTCTGCGCCTCGGGGCGGCGTGTAAGCCGGGGGGGGGGGGGGGGGGGGGGGGTGGTTTTGGGGGGGGGGGGGGGTGGTGTTTATTTATAAAAAAAAAAAAAACCGTAAGTATTGTTGTCCACGGGTTGGACCCGGGGCGAACTTTAACCAAACCACCAGGGCAAATACTGGGGGGGGTTGACCCGCCCCCGGGGTTGTGCCCCCCCGGGGGCACTGTATAACTCAGTCAGGG
>JAPDFK010000420.1:0-36188 GCA_027569635.1 Lasiosphaeriaceae sp. G1095 | reverse complement strand
GTGTGTTTTTCCGTTCCCACAAACCACAAACACAGTTTGTTTTTTTTTTTTTTTTATACACACCCAGAGTGGGTTTCTCAGTCCATGCAAGGGCGTGGTTCCGCGTGGTTTTTCCTCTACCACCCACCCCAAGGTTCCTTCAAAGTTGTGGGGCGGGCCCCCCAAACTCCTATTTTTTGGTTGTGGGTTTTTTTTGCCACCCCCCCCCCCCCCCCCCCCCCCCCACTAGTCTAGGGTTTTGGTGGCAGCACTCTACCTGCGGCGGTCACTGGTACTTCAAAGCTCCCGGCAGATAGTTGTCAACAAATGTCACCATGTTCACCGCTCAATGCTTCTATGGGAAACCTGGAAACAGCGGCTGCCGGCCAAGCACCAGTTATGCGTACTGCTGGCAGCCTGGCGCTTCCAAACGCATTGAAACGCATTACACGCACGCTTTCTGGGTGTTGGCCAATGCGTCTTGAACGGATGGCATACCACACCTGGCGACCAACACATTGGAAGCCAGAGAGCCGAGTTGTACATACCAGTTCGTAGCCGTACCGGGAGTCAAATTATCATCCGTTGACCGACCCCAGACGGACAATGGGACGGGTTTAGGGAGGGACGGCGAGAGCCCGCAGCACATCGTTGCCGATGTTTCAGGCCTCTTCTCGTGTTGCGGCATCCTGGGTCGCGAGGATGGGCGGCCAGGCCACGACCTCCCTAGTGTAAGTTACTGGGAAGCGTTTCTGCTCTTCATCATCCGCCGCCCATCACAGCTCATCAGAGGTGCATAGACGTCGGCATGCCTTGCATGTTTGACCCCCGAGCACCCGGCCAAGTAAAAAGCTCGACGCGCCATCACCGACTCATTTGTCTCCATCTGAGTACCTTATACATCGCCAACCCACCTACCTAGTTGGGCGTGGTCCATCACGCTTAGGATAAACTGTTTTCTTCAGGATAGCACACCCCACGGAGAAACAGCCTAGGCGCGGCTTGTGCGCTCTAGATCCGACTAAGTCTAGCTGGAATCACTTGGTCGTCGAGATTTGGCGCCATCGAGCCCCTTTCGGTGGGGGATCAAGGCGAACCTCACTGGTTGGTATTTACCCCTCCACGTCGAAACTAGCGGTGGCTGTCCCGGACTCAAATGCCTGCCCGGAGAACCTTGAAATTTTAAAAAGGAGAGTCACGAGGCTTCAGGATCCCAAACTAATCGTACACTAAAGCAGACCCCAGTGGGACTTCCTTTTAGGTCAGTACTCTCACTGAGTTGCATGCAGCCCAGCGGGCAATGCTCCGGGGGTAAGCCTGTTGGCCAGAAGGTCTGGGTTGTCAAACCTCATCCCTTTCATGGTGGCACCCAGCTATGTTAGTGCAAGTTACGGGACGAGATGACGTCTCACAGAACCCGATCGATGCGGGCAGGTGACCTCCTCAGCGGAACAGTTGGGGGGGAGAAACAGGACTTTGCCCTTTCGCTCACTAACTGCCTAAAAACGTGTTCTGTCGGGTGTATCGTGTCCCGCTAGGTGTATACGACGAAGGTATAGTACCTTCCCTTACATACCTTTCCTTCTATTTTTGCCGCCTTCACCTAAGTCTAAGTTCTCACTCCCGCGCGACCCGAGTTCGATACTGGCAATTTGGTCACTTCGCGTGTGAGGTTCGTCATGTTTGATAAGAAGACCCGCGCCAATTTCGAAGCAGGGCGGTGCCTGCGATGTCGGTATTGCGTTGGTGTCGGAAAGCGTTCCCTCTTGCTCAGATCATCAAACTTGTTGGTCCACAATCGACACACCCGATCCTTCCTTGTCAGATTATAGACTAATGGGCCGCAGTGACAGCGCCTAAACTGGGTCAGTGATGAGTCGAGTGTTGCCCTGTCTCCCAGGTACCGTGGAGGCGGCATGACATTTCGGTACGAACCTGGACAGCTTCACCGGACAGTGCTTCATGTCGCCCTTAATCGCCGACATCGCAGCCAAAAGCGGAAAGCCATTGGCGCATCTGCCCTCTTATCGCGGAGCTATCTATCTGATACGTATGGCCTTTGTTCAGAGACGGCGTTGTACCAGAAGGTCAATTGGAAGTACAGTTGTGAATTCTCGGATACCTGCTCTCGTTGTTTGTATCAGAGCTGCATGCGGTGGAAACGAAACTCAAGACAACCTAAGCTTTCCAAGTATAGTGGCGACAGCTTGCCCCGTCCAACTCCGCCTAGCCTGGCTGTTGTGTGGTGCCCCTCAGCTCTACCCCTCCATTCCCCTTCCCCTGTCCAGGACATCCCTCAGCCTGAGCAGATCCAGCAAATCAGAGGCTGGCAAGTTTAAGGGGTATCGACAAAATCCTCATTCTGACTTCCGAGGTGGACAGCAAAAGACGAAGGATCGATCTCAAAAGATCTCTCCGACATAATGCTGCGATGTCATCCGTCCTGACTGACAAAATATGCAGAATTGAGGCTTCTTCCTAACTGAAGACCTTCTCGGAACATGTATGCTCAGTGAAACCAAGAACCCGTCGACGTTCCACATCCCCCCTCTTGAGGCTAGTGGTTTGTTGGGCGCTGGAACTTACGTGGACGTGTGTGTGAACGCGGCAAGGCAAACTGCCCGTCCTTGCCTGTAGCTAGTCTCAGCTCGGGATGCCATTCAGGTACTTTTGGAAATTGTCTTTGTCGGATCACTTAATCGTCTTGCGGTATACGAAACACCCATATTTAGTTTAGGTAGACGAACCACAGAAATGCCCCTCCGACAGCTCATGAAGACAACAAGAGTCTCTACAAGGTAATACTAAAGACATCTCTGGGTTATGACATGGGAAACACAAAGAGGCATCCATCCCGATAATAAGAAAACCCTAACCCGGTCAAAGGGAAACGAGTGTGCAAAGCTTCGTATTGTGGCTTTGTGGCTGGAGCTTCCCCGCCTTCCGCATGGAGTGCCCCAGACGCCACGTGGGATAGCTCTGGGTTCGGGCGTTCGGGCAGTGTGATTTGCTGGATTTGCTCGGCGCGGTCGTTTATTCAGGAAGGTGCGAGGCTTGCAGCGCAACAGGTGCTGAATTGCAGTAGCCTCGAGTTACTGAATGCTTTGCCGTTCAATGCGCCTTCCGTTTCCCCTCAGATCCCGCAATCTGAGGCTTCCCTCGATTTTGGCTCAGCGTGCACTTCCTGCTGCTTATTCCTGCCCAAAAAAGAACCGAATCCAGCAGCAGCAGCAGTACCAGTTGAACTTCTGCCGCCATCTCACCATGAATGCTCAGGAGCTTAGCCAGTATCTGGCCGATGCCCCGCCTGCCGTAGTTCGGCTCGAGATTGAGAAACACTTCACGGCCCTGACGGACAAGCAGAAGCGCTATGCTCACTTTATCAGCCAGTAAGAAGAAGACGTCTTGTCTGATATACTCTGTATATCTCTATACTTCTATTCCTTATTCCTACTACGTGTAGTAGCAGTAGTAGCAGTCGCACATTGGAAAGAACCCCTCGCCCGCTCGCGTGACCCGCTTCCAAATCCATCCCTATCACACTGATCAGTACTTTACTTGGTTGTCTTTATCACAACGGTTTATTAACCCCGCTAACCCACAACCCCCAGAGCCTCCTTTGCTGGTAACCGCATCGTTCTTCGACAAGTCTCGCCCGAGTCCGAGTCCGTTTACGACTTCATCATCGCCCTCCACAAGGCATCTGCTGGCGATTGGAAGGCGTTGGCCCAGAAGGCCGGTGTTGACGATGCCGGCCTCTCGGCCTTCTTGCAATACGCGGCCCAGTTTTTGGGAAACGGTGGCAACTACAAGAGCTTTGGAGACTCCAAGTTCCTCCCCCGATGCGTTGAGTCCGTCTTTGCCGCCCTTGCCTCGACCTCTCTGGATGCCGAGAAGTACTACAAGGCTACCAATGGCGCCGTCTTTGCGGCTGACAAGCCCGGACTCTTGCATCTCGGCTTCCCTGACGACGGCCACTTGACCACATACTATCCCGACTCCCCTGGCATCACGAAAGAGGAGATTGACGCCGTCGCAAAGTGGATGCAGGCCAAGGGTCTGCTGCCAGAGAACACAAGACTCCGGAAGACCCAAGATGGCGTTTTTGAGCTTCTCATCGCGTCCGGCAAAACTTCCATCCCCAGCGAGGGTGGTGATATTGGCAAGGGCACTGAGTTCAAGGTCAGCGATGGCCCGCTGGAGGGCAAGACCATCAAACTGGTCTACGGCGATCACGCGACTGAGATGGGTGCTATTGCTGGCTTCATCAAAAAGGCGGCCGAGAACGCAGAGAACGACACGCAGGAGAAGATGCATCTTGCCTACGCCAAGTCGTTTGACGAGGGCTCTCTTGAAGCCTTCAAGGACAGCCAGCGGTTCTGGATCCGAGATCAAGGTCCCATGGTAGAGTGCAATATTGGCTTTATTGAGACGTATCGTGACCCCGCAGGAGTCCGCGGCGAGTGGGAGGGTTTTGCTGCAGGTGTGTTACACATGGTTCTTCTAGTCTTGAAAGAATATTTGCTTACTCCATGTCGCAGTTGTCAACCGTATGTTTTACCCCCGGAAATCTAGACTGGCCGAGAATGAGACCGACTCACACTTTGTTGCGTAGTCGAGAGGACAAAGGCCTTCGGCGAACTCGTCCGGTCAGCACCTGCTCTGATTCCCCTGTTGCCGTGGGGTTCGGAATTTGAGAAGGACAAGTTCCTTTCGCCTGATTTCACTTCCCTTGAGGTGTTGACGTTTTGCGGTATGTTGTCCCGTACTGCTTCTTGGCAACCCCTTTATTGACGGGAAGCCTCGATCTAACTGGTTACCATAGGTTCGGGGATCCCTGCTGGAATTAATATGCATGTTTGTCTGTAACCTCCCTCATTGGTTTCTATACTGACGTCCCTATCAGTCCGAACTACGATGATATTAGACAACAGGAGGGTTTCAAGAACGTGAGCTTAGGTGCGTCCTCTATTCCTCTGCGCCATTACCCCATACAAGCCCCGAGTACTCATGAACTAGCTTACTGACACGCCTGAAGGCAATGTCTTGAGTGCCAAGGCTCCTGATGAAAAGATTCCCTTCATCATCGACAGCGATCTGGAGGTTTACCAGAAGTTTCGTGACGCAGCCTTCGAGGTTCAGGTTGGGCTTCACGAGCTTACAGGCCATGGTTGCGGCAAACTCCTTCAGGAGACATCAGCTGGAGTGTACAACTTCGATCATAACAACCCTCCTATCAGCCCTTTGACCGGCAAGCCTGTGACAACATGGTACAAGCCTGGCCAAACGTGGGGCTCTGTGTTTGGCGGTCTCGCTGGTGCCTACGAGGTTGGGATACTTTGCTTTTGTTTCGGTGAATAATATCTAATGAAACACTAGGAATGCCGAGCTGAGCTTGTGGCTATGTATTTGAGGTGAGTGATTTGAGATCACAGTCGTAAAGTGCGGTTTTTGTCTGACTAGTTTGCAGCTGCGAGTTTTCTGCCCTAAAGATCTTCGGTTTCGGTGATGGTACTGCCGACATTGATGGCGAGGCTGGCGATGTTCTCTACGCATCCTATCTAAGCATGGCAAGAGCCGGGTTGGTGTCAATCGAGTTCTGGGACCCAAAGAGCCAGAAGTGGGGACAGCCGCACTGCCAAGCAAGATTCGCGATCCTCAAGGTATGCTCACTACTTCGACAGCTTGGAATATTACTCACAGTTTGTAGGCCTTCCTGGAAGCAGATGATGGTTTCTGCAAGTTCGAGTATAAGAATGAGGACCTCTCCGACCTGAAGATTCACCTCGATCGCTCCAAGATCTTGACCAGCGGCCGGAAAGGTACGTTTGACCCGAATGCATCTTGAAAGACTTGGCGCTATACTAACACCAAACCTTTAGCTGTCGGAGAAATGCTGCAGAAGATCCACATCTACAAGTCGACCGCCGATGTCGAGGAGGGAACCAAGTACTTTAGCAAGATGTCGAACGTCGGCCTAGAGTACTGGGGAACCAAGGTACGGAACGTCGTTCTCCAGAATAAACAGCCGAGGAAGGTATTTGTGCAGGCAAACACGTATCTGGATGAGGCCACCGGTAAGGTATCAATCAAACAGTACGAGCCGACTGTCGAGGGCGTGATCCAGAGCTGGGCCGAGAGGGCTGTATAGCTATCTGGTGGCCCTGCAGTCCCACGACCACGGCCTATGTTCCAATCGGCCTTGTAAAGATTGCAGATAGGAGTTTGTTATAGCCCGTATCGGTTCTATAGGGCTATTTGAGCTGTAGGCTGTAGGTGGAACCCGCTGAATGAACTCAAGTCGTCTAACGTGACCGCGTGTACTGTTTGGGGATAATCCAGTGACGTACCTGCCCTGGTGATAGCTTTTTGTAAAGTTGCTTCACTGGAGTCCCTTGCCTAGTTGATGTGGTTTGTGTGTGCCGTCCGTGTTTCTTGCGGAGGATAGCCCAGAGGACGGTGGGGTCTTCAGTTTTATGGGAAACTATGTGAAAACAGAATGCAGATAAATAATTTTCAACCATGGCTTTAAAACGAACCCAGCATCCCCTGATAGCGGCTATTCGGACAAGATTGAATGAAAATACATGATATTTATAATAATTAATAGAACTCTTCAGGTTTTGGCTGCACCAATTACTAGACTCATCTAGCAGAGACTAACTACCAAGGGACTTCCTGTAAGAAATACGCCAGTGAGGCGGTGAGGCACCTTGAGAGCCCTACCTAACCCAGATTACGAGTCCCATCACAGATTACTGTATCTGCCTCCGAGCATGAGATGCCTAGCTAGAGGTCGGGCGGAGATGAAAAAAATCCATGTACATGTTTGTCGAAGTAGTTACCCTGGGCCTGGCTAGTCGTTAGTTATCCTTGGCCGGCGGAGCTGGAGGTGGAGTTGATGATGTCTCCTCGTCCCCCTCTTCCTCCTCTCCGAGTCGTGATGACGGTATTGGTGATAGGGCCGTTGGTCCCGTCACAACCATGGCTGATAATGGTGCAGCAGCAGCAGCAGGAGGAGGAGGAGGAGGAGGAGGAGGATTAGGCTGCGAGACTGTAGGAGCTTTTGTTGTTGTGTTGTTGCTGCGTTCCCGTGCGATCCACGACAGGAATAGGGACACGTCTTTGGAGATTTGCCCGGGCACAGCGAGCGCTTGGATGAATTTCGGGAGCACCCCGCGCGCGTCAGAGGCGGTGGTCATGATCCTTTTTGTGTTGCTGTTATTATTTATGCTTTGGACGGGGAAAGGGGAAAAAAAGGGATTGGTGGCTTCGGGCAAAACAAGACATTAAAAGAAAATATCATACCATTCAATCTCCCCAGTAAGAAGTTTCCGGACATGTTCGACGCTCGCGTACGCCGCTACAATTTCCCCGCTGGTGGCGTCCGCCGCCGAGGCAGGGTCGAGATAGTCGTCGACGGTGATGCTTACGACTAGAAACTCGGGATTTTCGCGGTGGCTTACGGCAGCTACATCGCCGCCTCCCCCTATCTGATTTTTGCTACTATTATCCTCCATTGCCGCGCATGTCATTTGCAAAACGGGGAAGATACGGTCCTTGAGGACGGGCTTGCCGATGCGGTGCCGCATCTCGGCCAAGCTGAGTGTGAAGTGGCCCCATGTTTTGCCTGCCTCTTCGGCTTCCTGTTTATCGTGGTCAGTGGTTGTGGTGGATGTAAGAGGAAGTTTATTATAAATAAGAATTAGGATTTCCAAACACAGTGAGTTTGTGATTCCGAAAAAGGGGAGGTAGGAAGGACAAGATAAAAGAAATAGGATGGATCTGCGCGTTCTTCGCCGGCGAATAACCTCGAGGTACATAAGGAATGAAAGCATACTTACCACACCACCACAATCCCACACTGCCGCATTCCGAGCGGATACCACAGTCGGGGTGAAGGCGTCCTCTGTCTCGGCGTGGCGCTCCTTGAGGCAGTCGTGGAACTCGGACCAGCTCGCGGTGCCGGGTTTTGCTGCGTCTTCATGGATACTTCGACGGCAGATCCTATCAAGATGACCGACAGCGTGAGTAGGTTAGTCATGCATCTTCCATCTTAAGTTCAGATTTATATCTTCAGCGAAGATGGTAAAAAGAAAACAACACCCCTTCAAGACATAATGACCAGACTAAAAAACATAAATGAGGGAAATGGGGGACAATCAGCCATAAGAAGAAAAAAAGTGACATACCAAGTCTCTGCCCCTTCAATCTTGAACTCGATCCCATTCCTACCTGCAATCTTCTCCAGCGCATCGACCTCGACCTTTCTCTCCGTCAAAACGACCTTGGCACCTCCAATGCCAGGGAACGACTTGCTCCCCTTGGACTTCCATATCCCACCACCACTACCACTACCACCACTATTACTACTACTAATACTACTAGCAGTGACGGAATCCACAAACGGTACGGCCTCCTGCAAGATGGAAATCAAGAACGGGGCCAGGCCGTCGGGCGTCTCGTCTGCGGCGGGGAGCTGGTGTTTTCTGAGGCCCCATAGGCGGATGAGGGGGCCGAGGTGCCGGTCTTGGTCTGGTAAAGTGGCGGGTTGTTGTGCCATATTTTTTTTTTTTTTTGTGTAATTAGTAGAGAAATAATAATTATGTGAGTGGTTGGTTGATGTATTGTACTGGTGGCAGAGGATGATGTGACGAGATTGGGCAAGGTCTAGATAGAATTCACGTTCGGGCTCCGAGGGAGGATGAGGCGAGGCGCGTATCTCTCGGTCGTTTTGTTTCTTTGCTGCGTGTTTATTTATTTTTGTTCCTTGGTGAATGATGGGGGTTTGGCCGAGTTGCCCGAGAAATGTACTGGAGGTGAGACACGGACAATGGTTCAAGTGTGACAAGGGGGGAATGCCGGAATATTTAAATCACGACCCCTGAGAAAAGCGATGAACTCGATCAAGTTTGTGTTGAATATATGACAAAGAGGATAAAAAGGGAAGAGTGCCTCAGTCACCGGGAATAACGAAAAAGCGTCTGACGCAAATGAGGGGGATATTGATAAAGTTATCTTCAAAAGTCAACTGTGCTTGGGGCGCTCTGATATTTATAAACGCATCGTGAAGAAGTCTGCCCAACCAATTAACGAATGGAATCAATATTCGTCACTCGGAATCACCATCGGGGAGAGCGCTTGGCAAGTTTGGACTGGTTTCGTTTCACAGCTGCGTCATCTATGCGCTGTGCTTCGACCCCTACCCCAAGACTGAAACTAGTATATAAACCTGACGTTTACATCTTCGTCAAGGTCTCACATCTGGTAACCCTCCCAGAAAGGGGGGGCAATATCAGATCTAGCATAATGGAAGACAATTGTCGTCCAGCTCAAGCTGGCCAAAGATTAAGTCTGAGCCTTTATCCTAAGCCAACAAGGCCCCCCCCCCCGAAGCCTTTCTGATGCCTATCTCCATGAGATCGTCCCTTAACCACAACTTGAATAAGACAGCCTTCCAAGACCTGAAGATCCCAACCAATTGCGCCGTTGCCATGATCGCCCGATCCCGCGAATTCCCTCCCAACTCGTCGCCTTCTTGGCCGCCGCCGCGACTACTCGGCCGACATGAAATGGCTCGGCAGCCATATAAGTCAGGCTATGAAAGCTCCGCGCTGCCGAGTTTTCCCGGTCTTGTCGGCCGCTCATGACCATACTTTTGTCCAGTCCTCCGCCTGACCACGGCTTTCTAAAAGTGCCATGGGGTGAGAGCTTTGCGATCCTGGTCTATGGCATCGCTTCTTGATTCAACCGGCCTCGTTTTTGACGCCCTTAAGCTGTCAAAAATGAGCAAGCAGTTAATTGTTACTTTTCCCGCTTTCTAGGACCATCTTAGTTTTGACAGTACTATACCTTACCTTTGATATGAAGCTGGGGGATTCTACAAGCCCAGCAACACGCTCTCCGGATGTACTCGGAGTCGTTTGGTTGATTGGATTTTGTTTCCGCAAGAGGAGCTCAACTCTGCTGTAAGTGGTGATCTAAAACACCGTCAAACTTGGCATCCAACATGTCCATATGGCCATCGCCCTCCCTTTGATGTGTCTTCATGTGACGGCGAAGCTGGTCTTGTCGGTGAAAGTTGCGATCACAACCAGAGACCCCACAAGTGAAACGACCTTTGGTCTCGTGGGTGCGTTTATGCTTGGACAAGTTGGAAGACTCGCTAAAGCTCTTCCCACACTCTGGACATTTAAGCGGTTTGGCACCCGTGTGGACGCGTTGATGCATGGCTAAGTAAGAGAGAGGTTGGTCAGACGTCGGGAACAACAACAAAAGCAAAACAAACGAGGGCACCCGACATGACTTACTGAGCGCACTGGGGTATCTAAAATTCTTGTGGCAAATGTTGCATTCAAGAGGCTTCTGGTTAGTGTGGATGTACATGTGCTGGTTGAGTGCTTGCTTTGCCGAGAATCCTTTGTGGCATGTAGGGCAAATATGAGGCTTGTCTGTGGCAGGTTAGCCGAAGTGCAATCAGTCGTCGGGGATACATCTGAACTCACGGCCAATGTGGGTTTGCATATGCCTCTCGATCTTGCTCCTTTGGGGGAAGCCTACTGCGCCAGCAGCACTGCGAGGACAATCGTGCCAGCCGCAACGGAACCCCTCAGATCCCTTCTTTGCATACCTAATGTGAGCATCGGCGGCGTGAACAAAGAGTTCACCAGAGTCTTCGAATATCCGCCCACAGATAGCAGAACTGCCTTCTTCCCGCCAGAGGCACCTGTGCTCGTCATCGGGCTCCATCCTGACGGGTGTGCCTATCGACGAAGTGACTGATTGGCTCCTGGATTGAGATGAGATGGACTCTTTAACGTCTGACATGTCCAGACCATTTGACAGTGGTGTCAAGGGGGAAGGAGTATTCGACGATATGCCCGAGTCAGGGGTGTCCAAAGGGGTTGCCGTACAAGGAGACATGGCCTCGGTCGACTGCAAGATAGCTTCAACACGCAGACTTGACGGGGCAGGCATGGTAATCTGAGCGTTTCCCGTAAAGAAGCGCCTATGCTGGGTGTTGAAGTGAGCAAGGAAGGCATCGGGATCATCAGTTTCGGCACCGCAGACGGGCAGCTCCTGGCCCATGGGCATATGTGGGCCGGCAGAACCATACTGACTGAACGGATGGGGGTTGTTATATACGATGGGGATGTGGCAGTTTTGATAGTTTCGAGGATCGTCTAGCGGACATGGCCTGGTGCAGTTGGACGTGTCTTGGGTGGGGTGGGCCACCAATATATGACTGGTGATGTTGCCGAGCGAACTTGACCAGTTGGGCGACAGTAGGAATTCAGGTGGGGCGGAATGGGCCAGATCAAAGTTCAACCCGCTCATGGCTGAACCTCGGCCATGAGCGAGGCTATCATTGGACACAGCAGAAGACGGCGAGTAGAAGCCACCTGATGGCGGGATGTTGAAGTTGTGATGCTGTTGCTCCGGGGCGTGATTGATGGAGATGAGGGCAGCAGCGCCGTCCACGACTTCGGAAGGCACCGAACCGGGGCGGCCCGGACAGCTCTGGTCTGTGCAGGCGTCCTCTTTGTTGGCACAGGCGACATTGGAGCATTTGCCGGTCATGGTGCACTGGCTGTCACAACAGCTCATGTCGCCCATGGAATGGCAGTCGTCATCACTCCCCTCGAGGCCGGACTGAAGCTGGGAGTCAAACCAGGGCTGGTACGGGTTAGAGGGGCGGAACTGCATGTCGAGGTTGTCGAGGTCGAGCTCGAGCTGGTAGTGGTAGAGAGGACCTCCTTGCTGGGTGTCACGCGCAGGGGCAAGTGTTGGTGGTGTGACGCGCCCGGGCCAGCGAGGCAGAAAGGCAGCCGGAGCACGTCGGTGGTTGAAGAATTGAGAGCCATTGTAGAGGCCGACGCCAGAGCATTGGTCAATGCAGAGGTCGTCGTGGGACTCGTAGGCACCGCTGATAGGTAGGCGCGAGATACCGGACGAGTGCGATTGACTGGGCTGAACGGGCTGCTGCTGCTGCTGCTGCTGCATCATCGCCGGCCAGCCCATGCTCTCCAGATGGGGGCCGCTGCTCTGGGAGTGCCGGTGGAAGCCATCTCCATTTGGCTCGCCGGGGAAGCGGCTGGAGTGGCCGAAGGGGCCGTTCATGGCGACGATGGCGAGAGATGAGGATGACTCGGATCGAATTCAATCAACTAGAGAAACGTCCTGGCTCGACTGGTGCGACGATAGCAACGGTATCCGTAACGGCGACGACAAAAGAATGGAAGCCGTGGGCTGTTGTTGGCACGTCTATCGGTCAAAAGATAGGAGTGAGAGCGAGAGCAAGACTGACTGACTGACTGACTGACTTGCAGCAGCTGGTCGAGCAGCGCGAGGCAGGGTTGCCAATTTGTGAAGGTGAGAACCTTGACGGTCTGTGGCCACTGCGAGACAATCGCAGCTTGGACAGGGCAGCCTATCTACCTACCGCAGCCGTTGGCCTCGTGCACGGGAAAGTGCACGGCGGATGCAAGGCCAACCGGCCCGAGCCAATACCTGGACTTTGGAAGGAGCTGGCAACTGCTTCAGGGGCATTGCGCGGGCTAAGGACGCTTCAACACCGACGACACACCCTCGAGGTCAACTCGTCGTTTTTTTTTCTTCCGTTTGTTAATATTTTGCTCGGGATTCTTTAGCTGGCGGGGTTCAAAGTGCGTAGGTGCTGTGACGTGGGGAAAGCGGGCATATCTGAGTGAGCCAGCCCGTGGCATGGCGTGAAAAAGAAGCTCGGACCACCCACTCACTCACTCTGCCCAGCCATCAGGCACACCAGTTGGCGGCACCTTGCAGGCTGAAACCCGTTTGCCCTGCCCGCCCATCGCCATATCCACGGTCTCGGGTCCTTTGTTCAAACAGGACAAGACTTTGGAGGTCTTTTTCATGGGCTCTGGCTCTTCAGCTGAAGATCCAAACTCTGAGAAGTTTTTTTTTAAAGGTCTGGATTGTAAAGGATTTGGCAGTCTCTTCTTGTTCAAGACTCCCAGTTACACTGCACAGTCTTGGTGTGTCACATTTGCTTATACTAAGCAGCAACTTACTGGTACTTCCGTGGCCCACCCAGATCGTGCCCACCACCTAATTAGGTTTGGCTTCCAACACTACAGTTAGTAGGTATTCACGTTCCTCGGTGAAGTCTTGACAAGAAATCCGAAAGGAAACATAAGTATACCCACTCAACCCATGTTCAACGCACTCGATACAGTAGTATGGGCACCCTAAACACAGCGATAGGTCAGGTTACGTTGTATGTACAATGGGGACAAAGATGCGCGCCTGGTAGACCCAGCGCGGGGGTTGTCAATGAGCCTCAGTTGACCTCGCACATTTGCTCCGAGCTCTCCGATGGTTGAGACATGACCCTTATTTTTTTAGTGCTAAAAAGCCGTTGTGATGGGCTGAGTCTGATACGCTACACTGCTAAAAAATGGAGCCAGGTATTGACTGAATAATCACCTATGAAACCTGTGACTTGCTAGATAGCAGGCAGCTTCTACGGAGTTCTGCCTGCATAAGTTGGCATAATAAATTCATTACCTAGGTAGCTATCCGACTCTGCAGCCAATAGCAATTCTTTCTCGTTGAGCGAACAACCTACCAAGCCTACCTACCAAGCCTACCTTGACTAAAGCGTATCTCCCCGTCTTGGCATCTCGACAACACTTTAACGGCGGGATATTTTAACATCGGTCCCAGGCCTCAGCCTTTGCTTCTTACCTTTAACCACCCTCACTCAGTCACTTACTCACCGCTCTCACATTATACATCCCACCGACCCAGTTATTTATTTATCTCTCAAGCCACAAATTCAATATAACCTCGAAATTCGATAATGGGAAACCTCTGCGGGAAGGAATCAGACCCGTTCGCTCAACCGGGCCGACGTCTCGACTCAGCAGCAGCGCCCTCTGGGACCATTGGCGTGCCCGCGTCAGCCTCGCCCACAAGCGCATACAACAACACCAAGCGCTCTCCCAAAGTAGGCGGTCCGCCACGGACGCTTGGAGGAGGCGGAGGCGGAGACGGAGGGGGAAGGGGCCCGTCATCACCAAGTGGGAGTAGCAGTGCCGACGACGCACGGAGGAAGGCTGCTGCCGCTGCCGAGGTATGAAGCAAACAAAAACATCATCACCCACCCACTCAGACACACACCTCTCTCTTATAAACTGCCTGCCATACATAAAAAAATCTTTTTTTATAAAAAAAAAAAAAAAAAGAAAAAAAGATATGAGGATATGAGGATATATACTCACACAAAATCCAAAAAGGCACGAGCCCAACAAGCCAAAGGCGGCGGTGGGCTCCAAAGAAAACTTGACCGGGAAAAGGCGCGGACGCGCACCGGTACACTCCAAGACATGAGCGCCACGCAGCAGCGGCAACGGGAACTGGACATGAGCGCGCAGGCGCTGCAGAATGACTAAAACTTAAACGATGTCCTGTCCCAGCTGTCATTCATCTATCTACCTACGGATTTCATTAGGTCACGAAAACCCTGCCCATCGTTTCCATTTTCCTTCTGTTATGTATGGTTGGTTATGTGGGTGTGTCATGAACGGGCGTTACTACTTCTACGAATACGTGGGAAAATTCCGTGGCAAGGCTAATTTTGCCATCCATCTTAATATTTCTTTTTCGCAGATATGAAGCCGGGATGCGGCAGGATGCTATTACATGCCCTCGTGACATTGAGAGTTTGTCAGGTTCTGAGTTTGGGCATCTGAGGCCACATGTAACATCCATTGCCTGTCAATATAGACAGTCGTTGAGTTATGTATAAGTCTCTTCGTCAAAAAAAGAGGGAAAGCCCTGCCTGCTGGTGGTGAAGTAATACTGTACAAATTGCCAGCTCGAAGTCAAACAAGGCCCGGTCCGATGCATCATTGCCATGACGGGCACTTGAAAGGCCTAAAAAGGGACACCTAGAATTACCCAAAAAAAGTAAATCAGGATTAGTCTTCCGTTCAAACAAAAACATATATGTAATAGGCTACTGCTACCCATCCATACCCATGTATTACGTGATCGTATATCTTCCGCTCGCCGGTGCACGGCTTTCGGCATCGGCAGCGGCGATGGTGCCCTCTTTGAGCAGCCGTGTAAGCTCCGAAAGCGCGTTGCTGACCACCAGCTCCGTGTCTCCTTCGATCAGGATGTAGAGCTTTGGCTCGCTACCAGCGGGTGGTTCTTTTCCGGCGGGATAGAAATTGCCCTTGGTCGTGATTGAAGTACCAGTAGCCTCGAGAATCTTTGCCACGTTTGTGCGGTTGGTGACAGCCCAACGAGCCTTTTGCGGGAAATCGTTGATCTCGAGTGTTGCATGGAAGGCTCCAGCGTCTGGACCCTTGTTGTCGATCGGCTGCCCCGGACGAAGCTGCCCAGCGCGGGCAAGACGCGAGTTGATCTCGCTGATGGCCAGTGCTGCCTTGTCGAGAGCGCCACCCTTGGCCGAGCCAGGGGCAGCGCCGCTCTTGATAGTGCTCTTGATCACAGGGCCCTTGACGGTAGCGCTCTCCACAGCCGGAGCCGCCTTGGCCTCGACCTCTGCCTTGGAGGCGTCGCGGGAGATGATGGCCGAGGCGGCTGACTGGACGGCTGTCTTTGCCTTCTCCTTCTTTTCGTCTTCTTCTGCCGACTCCTCCTTAATGTCGTCTTCTTCTCCCTCGGCCTTATGCGACTTGCGCTCACGCAAGCGCGCCGCCTCTCGGTCCTTGTCGAGCTTCTCCAAGCCTTTACCACCAAATCCACTGGCATCCTTTGCATTCCCGGCCTTGACCTTTTCTTTCCAGGCTTTGAGCATCTCGGCGAGGCGTTCGGGGACCTTTTGTTTGCTTTGTTCCAGGGCCTTGACGATGCCGCCGGCGCAGTTTTCCTGCTCCTCGGTGATAAATGTGATTGCCGTGCCTGTATTTCCCGCGCGTCCAGTGCGCCCGGCGCGATGGACGTAGTCCTCGAGATGGTTGGGGGCATCGTAGTTGATGACGAGCTTCAGCTGCTTGACATCAAGTCCTCGCGCCGCAATTGAAGTGGCAATTAGGATAGGACAGACGCCCTTTTTGAAATCCGAAATGGTCGAGTTACGGTCTTCTTGATCCTTGCCGCCATGAATCGACATGCATCCGTAACCTCGCCGCAGAAGCTCGCGCAAAAGGTCATCCGCCTTCTCTTGCCTCTCAACGAAGATCAGCGCACGGACGTCATCGTCGTCAGCATACAGCTCGCCTAGGAGTTCAAGTAGCCGCACGAATTTGCCCTTCTCGTCCATGATCTCGACGACTTGCTTGATCTCGGGAGCCACAACACTGCGACCACCAACCGTGATTTCTACGGGATTTCGGAGGACCTTCTTAGTCAAGGCGTCAATGATTCGGGGCATTGTGGCCGAAAACAGTATAGTCTGGCGGTCAGGTCGAACGTTGTTGAAGATCTTCATGACCTGAGGCTCGAAGCCCATGTCAAACATACGATCCGCCTCGTCAAGCACAAAATAGGTGGCACGCTTGAGGTTTGTGACGCGGCCTGAGTTGGCCGCAAGGAGATCGATCATTCGCCCAGGCGTTGCGACTATGATCTCAGCACCTCGTTTCAACTCTGCAATCTGGTCCTTGATGGCGTTTCCGCCAAAAGCAGCAACGGCGCGGAGCTTTAGTGCCTTAACAAATGGCTGCAAGTCCGAGTGGATCTGGGTGCAAAGCTCTCTGGTAGGCGTCATGATCAGAGCGATTGGGCCGTCGTCGCCGCTCATCGGATCTTGGTCCTTGATGTGGCGAAGCATCGGCAAGGCGAAAGCCATCGTCTTACCGGATCCAGTCTTTGCGACGCCGACTACATCACGGCCCGACATGATGACCGGCAAGGCTTGCATTTGGATCGGCGTCGGTTTTTCGTACCCGAGTGTATCGATGGTGTCCAGGATGGGTTGCGTGAGGCCGCATTGCGACCACTTCTGGACGGGCTTCGGGATATTCTTACCCGATACTTTGATACCGTCCAACTCCAGTCTAAGCTCGGCTGCTTCTTCCTCTGTCAGCTGGCTCAGCTCATGAGGTTCGACCCAGAAGTTTTTCCGTATAGGTTTGAGGTCGAGCTTGCTGTAGTCGATCGTAGGTATGTCCTTCTTCTTCTTCTTCGCCGCCATGGCGAGTATAGAGGAAGGATCGGCCTTGTCTCCGTTATATGTGAAGTCCTCGTCGTCGCTGAAGTATGCCTCGGGCACTGGAGCCTTTTTACCGTCTGTCCGTGAAACAGACTTTGGGCCGAAACCTCTCGCAGGAGCTGCTTGTTGCTCCAGGCCAGCCATGAATGCGTCAAGGGGATCAACTTCTCCGTCGGCGTCCATTGCGGCATCCTCGGGAGTGGCATCGACCTTGAGGTCCTCAACGGGGATCTCTTCGTCTACTTCGATAGCCATGGTTTCCTTTTGGATGCGTTCTTCGCGTCGTTCCTGCATTCGGCTAAGTTCCGCGCTATCCTCATCGATGTCGTCGTCGGCATCTTCCTCGACACCGTCGTCCGCATACGGAGTGACATCGGCATTCTCTAAAGTGAAATTGGGAAGCTTCACGAGCTTGCGCTCTCTGATCTCTTCATCATCCATATCAAGCTTGCGTTTCGCCGCTGCCTTCTGGATATCAGCGGCCGCCTTTTGGAACCCGAACGTGCTGATCGATCTGTTTGCTGGAAGCAGTCCGGCCTTCTTTGGGGCAGCATCAGTCCTGAGACTAAGCGTGGATTCCCCAGAGGCACGCAGTTTCACATCGCCGAGCTTCACGTCACCCAGCTTGACCGGAGAATGAGACCGAGCAGTCTTGGAGTTTCGCGCAATGGCCTTGGGATCAAACTTGCCGACGTAAGGAGCGGGTGTTGCTGGAGTTGCTGGAGATACAGAAGCTCCAGCAGGACTCGAAGGAGCCGGGGACGGTTTGGGGGCAGGACTAGTAGCACCACTAGCTTTCTGGTCCATCTCGGCAAAAAGCCGCCTCGTTGCGCCGGGAGTGACATCAGCGTCTTTGGCTTCTTTCAGAGCATGCTTCTCCTTCATAGCTTGTAGCTTGCGGAGTCGCTCGGCCTTTTTATCTACCTCTGATTGAGGTTGGGCCGGTGCGGACTTGGATGGCTGTGGGGGTTGCTCCATATCAGCAAAACGTAGATGATGGCTCTTCCGTGCGGGCAAGAAACAGCAGCAAAAGGCCGAGGAACGAGGCAGGAGGTTGGAAAGCAGACTCACCTCAATATCCTTGCTCGTTACAACATCCGGCTTGCGCTGACCACGCGTGCGATGGTCATCGCCACGGCGGGGGCCAGAATCAGCCGTCCCTTCGCGTCGGCTTCGTGGGCGGTCACGAGAATCATCTTGCCTGGCGCGATAGTCTCGCTCTCCATCTCGGCTTCGGTCTCTTCGTCGATCCGGGGAGCGGGCCTTGTCTGGGACCCTGTCGCGTGACCGTGACCGGCGACGGTCTCTGTTGCTAACTCCGTCGCGGCGCGAGCCACGGTAAAAGTCATCGTCTCGACGATCTAGGGAGCGATCTCTTCGGCGATATGAGTGGTGATCTCGGCCGCCGCGACCGCGGTCACGGTCACGGTCACGGTCACGGTCACGGTCGCGGTCTCGGTGGTCGCGGTATCGACGCTGCGGGGTAGCAGACTTGTTAGAAGGCAAAACGAGGCAGGAGAAGGGGCCGCATGGGGTGGCGCTTACATCGGCGGGGCTGCGAGAGCGGCGTCGTTGGTCGCGCGGGGGTCCATCACGACGGTCGCGATCGAGACGCTCGTCATCTTTTCGTTTTCGCGCAGAGTGACTTCCTGCAGGAGATGGTGAGCGCGAGTCCTTGAGCCGAGCCATTACTGCTGGTGACGGTTGGCTCAGCAAATGGGTCAGTGATGTGGTGAGAGGTACTTTATTGAAGAAGACCAGCGTGTAGGATTAGTGTAGCTGATGGATCTCCCTCATATTGTTGCGCATTCGACTTCACCAACTATCGGTCTGTCGGAAACGGGACTTGAGGTGGGTTGGCTGATGGGGAAGTTTGCTGGAGGACAAGACACAAGACTGCGCTGCAGGAAGAAAATGCGGCCAATGGCTTGGCTGTGGATTTGCTACGGAGTGTGCGATTGGCCAAACCCCCACAGTATCTGCACTGTGGGCAACGGTGTCGACTCTCGAGTCGCCTCACTGAACCGAAAGTGCAGTGGTGGGGATATCCTCTTGATATCAATAGGTACATGTACATACCTATAGGTTGATTTGCATACATCCTGGAAACAACTCTCGGTCCTTCCGGACGAGGAACTCGGGGTTAAAAGTGGATATGTTTTTTCCCACGTCTTTCCCAGGTTTCTTTTGAGAGAACGGAGAAGGGACGAGGTTCACGCGAGATTCTGTGACATGAAAATACCTGGACAAGGTTGGTATTTCCCCTCGCGTGCTTGTTCCCGTTTCGCCTCTTTTGTGGGGTGTGGGAGGAAGGATGCATCGACGGATAGGCACCTACACTAGATTTGAGCTCTACGAAAAGAACCGAGCTCTTCGTTGCAGTTGCAGGCCCCTGAGAAGCTGGGTGGCCTGTGCGTATATATGCCGGCCAGATTTGTTAGTCGCGTCTAATTGGATCACTTCAGCAACGGGGGTGTTGGGGCTCTAAGAAACAGGACCTCTGGGTACGCACGAGCCTTCCCTGAGGTTGGGAAGCTGTGCATGAACCAGGTACTGACAGTAATTTCTTGCGCATCAACCCCATTCTCACGCGTCGCTCCGAACAGGAAAAAAAGAACACATCGGAGCCAACGTCCAAACATCGATTCCACTTCCCAATTTCAGCGGTTCGCAAAGCTTCTTTCGCCATGTTAACGGCAATTGGGCTCGCGGGAGCCCGGCACCGCGCACGCGTCGGCGGTGCTATGCCGTTTCGCATCGCCTCCCAAGTCTCTTCACGCGCTGTCATTGTCATCGTAAGCCGATCTTTTACGTCTAGCGACATTCGCAGCGACCCTTCAGCGGCTGTCAAGCTTCAAGAAACTGCAGGCGCGGCTCCTGCCGCAGCCGCCAGGCCTACAACGACGGCATCCAAGTCAAAGCCAAAGCCAAACGCGGCAACTGTAACGGTAGCCAAGCCAAATTTGAAACTTTTTAAGGAAAAAGAAAGGCTGAAGGCGATCAAGGAAAAGCTGAAGGCAACCCAGGAAAGGGAGAGGGAGAGGGAGAGGGAGAGGAAGGTGAAAGAGAAGGAGAAGGAGAAGAAAGAGAAGGAGAAGGAGAAGGAGAAGGAGAAGGTGAAGGTGAAGAAAGAGAAGGAGAAGGAGAAGGTGAAGAAGGAGAAGGAGAAGGAGAAGGAGAAGAATGAGAAGGAGAAGGAGAAGGAGAAGGAGAAAGAGCAGCTGAAGCATGAGAAAGTGAAGCAGGAGAGGCACTTGTTGGAATCGACGGCGCTGGTGGACACTGAACCCACACCCCTGCAAGTACATCCAGTGTCGTTGTACGTGGCTAAGTACAGGGCCAACCACGAAGGCAAAGATTTGACGCAGACAGTAGCTGCGTTTACCAGGCTCTCAGTGGAAGAGCGAAAGGTGAGCCTACTCCCCTTTCCATGACGCCTGGCCGCGCCCGCGCCCTTATTGCTCGTCTTGCTCAATGGCCAGTACACTGACCACCCCAACCTTTGATTGCAGGCTCTTGAAGCCGAATTGGAACAGAACAGGGCTGCAAACGAGGCTGCCTACAAGGCCTGGGTTGCGTCCTACACCCCCAAGCAGATACAAGAGGCCCGTGACGCCCGCAGAGTTCTCAGGAAGCTATTGCGCTGTTTCTCTGGGAATGGGAATCGAGCGAAGGGAATCCGAAAATACAAGGATATCGAAGACCCCCGTTTACCCAAGCCGCCAATCCACAGCCCTTTTATCTACTTCTCGCGCGAGTTCCAGGGGAACGGGCTGAAAGTCAGCGAGAACGTCATGGAGGCAAGGAGACGGTGGGAGGGTCTCAGCGATGCAGAGCGCAAAGTACGTGATCTTTTTCCAAGTATAAAAACTAACAACTTTTCCCCGTCCCTTTTACGTCAGAGCCGTCGTCCCCCCTCTCGAGTTCAGTAAACATTGGCAAACTGACTGTTTTTGCCAAACTTCAAGGTGTACACGGACCTTCGTGATGCCGAATGGGCTAAATGGCTCAAGGAGGCCGAGGCTGTTTTCGGGAAGGATTCCCCGCTGATATTGTCTTCTCGATCCCGCGGATCGATCTATAAGTTGGAGGCTTACCGGAAACGGCTTACCGGAAATAAATCGCCCTGATTTGTTGTAGTCTGCCGTACTCTGCGTACTCTATGTACACATCCGGGTGTCGGGCGGTACGTTATGAAGCCATGGGGCGTTCTCAATGCTTCATTTTTTTTGTCACCTTGGCTCCCTCCCTTGGTTCGTCTGGGGTTTTTATCATGTAGTATTAGTATTATCTACTGTCCGATTGGGTGGAAGGTTGTGTTCGGGTTTGCACATGTACGTTGGTAGAACCCCCCCAAACGTTATTTATCCATCACAAAATGTTGGTCATTGTAAAAATGCAATCGGATATGTCAAAATACCAAGGTTCTGTTTTTCATATCATATGTCCCCGTCCATTCATTTCGTTCGTGTCGGCGTATCTAAGGCTACCCAATCCAAAGCCGCCATGCAATACCAAACCCCCCCCCCCCCCCTCCCCCCCAAAATTTTTTTTTTTTTTTTTGAAAGGGTATCAATACTACCATGCTCCCATGCTCTCCCCATAACAGCGCCTTGATCCATCCCGAAACCAAAACGCCTCTTACAGTACCTCTTGAATATCCAAACACCATATGATATGATGCCCGGAACCAACCACACACTTCTTGCCTCCTAGCTAGGCACAATCACCTATATCATGTAAACCCAGATCTCGGTTCCACTTTGATGATAGCCTTGCCGTTACCCGCAATCCATGTTACTCCTGTGAAGAGAACTTTACGCCGGCTCATGACATAGAGCAGCAGGTACATGTGCCCAGCCACGCAGCCAAAGGAGTACAGGCGAATCCAGGAAAACTCTGGATCCCGTCGGCAGTTCACTCCCCACCCAGCACAGCCCTCCCCGAGGTAATTCCTTAGGAATCCCCAGGCGGATTGCTTCAGGTCGTCGCTCCACGAGATGCAGTCAACTAGCCAGTATCCCCGCTCGAAGGGCCGCAGTTTCCGCGTCTGTGACTCTGGCCGGAACCGCTTCGCCAGGTTTAGGTCCTTCGCCATTTTCGCGAGGGGCTCGGTGATCATGTCCGCGACACAGAGATCCGACGTTGATGTCGCCGGGGCAGGGGAGATAATCTCCACCAGCTTGAGCGCGTCCCTAATTTTTTGCGAAAGAGGCTGCTGCTTCTGCTGGCCAGGTTTTTTCTTATGACGCGGACCAATATCGCTCGAGCTTCTAACCAGGGGCTTACTGGCATCTGACGGACCAGGTGATTGACGGTGGCGTTTGGCCAGAGGTGGCTCCGATTCGGCTCTGGATGATGATGTCGTTTCACTTTCCTTTAAGCCTCCTGGATGCGGATATGTTGACTTGATGATGGATATCTCGGGAGGTATTGGAGATGGCGCTATCTCATCAGGAGGTCGTCGGCGTTTGTGACTGATAATAGGCGAAGCAGGGATCACCGTATGACTCCTCTTGACTTGTTGATTGGGGCGATCGACTGCTTTTGGCACCCAGCTGTCATCTGCAGTTGATGGCAGAGATGGCATGGGGAATGGGCTAACATCTTGGGGTTTGCTCTGACGCTGCTCCCCCAATTCAGTTGCCGGATCTTTGTCCAACGTGGGCCGTCCATTTGCTTCTGGTATCCAGCTGTCATTTGTAATGGATGGCAAGGTGCCATCTTGGAGGTCGCTCAGAGGCTGCTCCCTCCGCTCAGTCGTCGGGGAGTTATTCGACTGGCTGCTTTCGAGCCCGTGAAGGAAGTGCTCAAGGATTCTAGTGGGCGAGCAGTACTGAGAAATGGCAAGGTTGTTCTCAGGAAGGGAGTCGGGAATCACGCTCGGCGGAGTTCTCCACGATGCGAGTGAATCCTGGGTGTCTCTGTCCTCCCCCCCCGCCCGTTGCAGGTGAGGCGATGCTAAGTTGTCGGTTGCGCCCTCGAAAGAGCACGGAGGAGAGTTCATGACTCTAGTCTCTGGAACCGACGAAGGGATACAGTCGACCTCCAAAACAAGCCCCTCAGCGTCGTCGCTAAGGTTTCCGAGGGTGAAGACATTCGTTCGTCTGCGTGGTTGAAAGTCTAGGTACGCCGCAGCGCGTGCTCTGTACCTGACATCGTCAGCAGCCCTTGCTGGGGCTGCGATGTGGACCAAGATCTCGACCTCTGGCCGGGTCATTGTACCCCCTTCAATATGCGCAGATCCTTGTTAGGCAAGGCCATCAAGGTGTCCGTCCAGTCGAAAAGAAAAGTGTATGTGCAAGGGTCCAACCCGGAAAGAAAGAAAGGAGCAATCCAAAAAGGAAAGATATCAGTGGCAAGATAAGAATATATATGTAAAGGACTTAATAAGAAATGCTCAGGAGCAATAAAAGGAGAAGGTTTGCTGCCTATGGATGACCGAGCGTGGAAGGAACGCGATCAGGTTGCGACACGATAATAAACGCGGGGCCGCCACTGCGTGAGAGTGTATGAATTGGCGGACACTTTAACCAGGCAGTGGTGGAGGCTGCGTGCCCCATAGCAACGGTCCATGGGGTTAGGCTCCCCCACCCAGACAAGCGGAGAACAGAGGAAGGGACGAAAATAGGGCTGAGCCAAGGCGCGAGACTTGGCTGAGGAGGCAACATCCGTAATTAACTCCTTTTTTTTCTCCTGCCCCTGTCATTTCCCGCCTAAACTCGACTGGGCGATTGAAGCTGAAGAGCTGTGGAACAGGCTCGCCAAGATGAGAAGCAACAACTTCAAACGTCGACATCAGCACCACCAAACCCAGCAATCCACCACATAATTGCCCTCAATTGGACTCATTTCGCCATCCCCCCCCCCTTCATTCGAACATTCCAACACCTCGACCATGGCCTTGGAAAAGAAGCCGGATCTCGGCGCCGTCATGGTGATTGGCGGCTGCGGGTTTCTGGGCCACCACGTTGTTCGCCTGCTGCTCCGAGACTACACCTGCTCCGTGTCGGTCATCGACTTGCGCTGCGTCCGCAACCGGCGGCCCGACTCTGACGGCGTGGCCTACTTTGAGGCCGACATCACCGACGCCGCCAAGCTCGAGACTATCTTCGCAAAGGCCCGCCCCAACGTCGTCATCCACACCGCGTCGCCCCCGGCCCAGTCTAACGACAGTGTCTCGCACGCCTTGTTCAAGAAGGTCAATGTCGATGGCACTGCCGCCATCGTCGACGTATGCCGCAAGACGGGCGTGACAGCTCTGGTCTACACGAGCTCCGCTAGCGTCATGAGCGACAACAAGAGCGACCTGATCAATGCGGACGAGCGGTGGCCTGTGATCCGGGGCGCCGACCAGAGCGAATACTACTCTGAAACAAAGGTAAGCAAAGTCTCAAATATTGCATCTACGAGATGATAAAGCATGGGCAAAAAACACTCCTGGCTTACTTGGTTCTTTCGCTGTGTAGGCTGCCGCCGAAGAGATTGTGCTTGCCGCGAACCGATCGCCGGAAGCGCCTAGTCTGCTGACATGCGCCATCCGCCCTTCAGGCATTATGGGCGAAGGAGATACCATGGTGCTGTACCATATCATCAACATCTACCGACAGGGGCGGACAAACGTACAGGTCGGGGATAACAACAATCTCTTCGACTTCACATACGTAGAGAACGTTGCCCATGGGCACTTGCTGGCTGCGCACGCCCTCCTGGTGACGGCGGCGTCCACAATCGTGCCGCTGGACCATGAAAGAGTCGATGGAGAGGCTTTTATCATCACCAACGACAGCCCTGTCTATTTCTGGGATTTCTGCCGCGCCGTCTGGGCTGCCGCTGGCTCACCCCTGGGGACCGACCATGTCTGGACTCTTCCCCGCGGCGTCGGCATGGCGTTGGGTTATATGAGCGAGATTTTCTTCTCCATCATCCGCAAGCCGCCGACATTCAACCGCCAGCGGATCGTGTATAGCTGCATGTCGCGCTACTATGACATTACGAAGGCCAAGAAGCGCTTGGGGTACCGACCCCTGGTGAGCTTGGATGAAGCCGTCAGGAGGTCGGTGAAATGGACGTTGGACCAGGAGAAGGAGAAGAGGTGAAATATTAAAATTCCGGCGTAGCTCGTTTCTCGACTCAGGGACCGGATTCCAATCCCACGGTTTGCAACACACAAACCTATCTGTTGGGCGTGTACGGGACTGCTCATTATAATAGTAATGGATGGGGATAAACAAATATATCAGCAGATTCCAGTTGTAAGAGCTCAACTGTTTGACCGGTTGACAATTTTGACCAATGCATGCGTAGATGCGCACCCTGGATTCTCATTCAAACATAACACCAGTTAGGTATCTGTCAATTTTCTATTCCGCTAACTATCCAAAATGCCCTACTAACTAGTTTGCTTGCTTCATCACATACTTGGGGGCGGAGCCTTTTTCTGTAGACCCCCTACAAGTAAGGGGTGCCAAAACCGTGGGACAGTATTTTATTCTGGGACAACCAAAATTATATAGGGAAATTTTCAGTTATGGTTCTTTTATTAATCCAACTTACTAAAAAATTGATAAAAAAGTATTTCTTAATATATTTATTTTATTTTACTGTGGGAATAGTAGCTTTTTGAGGGGCATGGAGCATTGAGAAGGTAAAAGGGGTAGGGGGGGGGGGGGGGGGTTAGGGAGGTAATTGTAAACACGACGTCTTGAATAGTCTCTTCTTGTTCACACAGTTTGTTCAGGGATGGCCCAGCGGTACTGGTTTAAGGGTGCCTGGGTATCCACAACGACATTGACACTAGGAATTGTTACACAAACCAAGGTGAAGGGTGGTATATCACGTGACTATAGGGACTATAGGGACCCACATGGATCGGCTACATCAAAAGGCTTGCTATCAACCTAGTTAGGATCCTTCTTCTTCTTTGAACAAGATAGATTAATGCAACTACTATATAACTTACTAGCTACTATTATGTAGCTAACTAAACTATTTATTGCGATAGTTGTTAACTAATGTAATTGACTTTATTAATCTAACACTAATTAGTAGTTAACTTAATATAGTTCAACTATAGAGTAGTAAGGATCTGGTAGCAGTAGCAATTATAATTTACTATTAAATAATTACAATCATTGGACAGGAAGTAGTATGCATTTCAATATGGGAAGGGCACTACTTACATGTAAAAAGCCCTAACAGTATTGCAATAGCGTGTGCAAGCAAGCTTTTTCTAAGCACGTGAAACCCTCAAGGGAAATATGTCACGGTTCTGATTGGCAGCAGAGTGCGGCCTCAGGCAGCCTCCCAGGTGGGACCAGTGGGACCCTCCTAGGCGGGCAGACCAATTAGGGTTGTTCTAGAGTCCCGTGTATCGGGACCGTGGGATGAACAGGATAGGGCAGGGCACTGACTATTCAGCTCAGTCCCGGTATTCCATAGGATAGGACTAAGGGATTGCTCCCGCAGTCCTAATGTATGGGACGGCGAAACGCAAGGAAGTATTTCTATATAAGCAAGTAGGCTGAAGGGTTTTTAGGATACTTTAATAGTTATTAAAATATCTTTTAGTAATTATATTAGTTATAACTATATAACCTTTATTATTCTATTTACTATTATGCATTTTATAAGCATACCCTTATACCCAACCCTAACCCTAGCATTTACTTTACATAAATTACAACTTTAAATTATAATATATTAATAACTTTTAAAGGGTTGCTTATAAGGAATAATTAATATAAAATACTTTAGCTACTTCGTTAAACATTATTGGAATTCTAAAGTTGTTTTTAAAAAACAATTTGCTAGCTAACTAGCTAATATAGCTTTAACTAAACAATATATTAGTAATAAAGTTAATTATAAGCTTACTTATTAAAACGATAAATTTAGAAAAAGTAATTGCTTAGCTTAGAAAAAAGCTTGTAATATTTAGAACCTAGCAAAATATACTATTATAGCATAATACCAATAAGTTTAAAGTAAAATTTAACTAACTAGTACGTTTTAGAGGTAATAAATTTTTTTTTTAAAGCTTTATTATTATATATAAATTATACTTTATTTACTATTTGAAAAAGTTTTTGTAAGCTTATAATAAAATTACTTTTGTAGTTTTAAAATTAAAAGGAAAAGTTTAAATATAATTTTAATTTATTAAAAAAGATTATATAAAAAATAGTATTAGAAACTAAATTTTTTTTATAATATTAGTTTATAAACGTTTTAACAACTTTAAAAAAGAAATTTTAAAAGTTTTTAAAGAAATTAATAAGCTTAAGTATAATTAAAAGCGTTTTAATATTTTAAAATAAAAAAAAATAGTAAATATATACGCTTTTATATTTTATAAGGAAGTAATTAATATAAAATAAAGCGATAATATCCATATTTTTACATTTTATAAAAAATTTAAAAATAAAGTTAAAAATGCTTTTGTTATAATTTCTAAAAAAATTATATTTAATAAAACTATTAAATAAGCAATATAAATAAATAATAGATTTTATTAGAAAAAATTAGAAAAAAAAAGCAAATATAAGCTTTATTATATTTATTTAAATAAAAAATAATATTATATTTAACTAAATATAGTATATAATATTTATATAAAACTTATAAATATAAACGTTATAAATAAATAATAATTAAAGTATAATAAGAAAAACGTTAATTACTATTATTATAGTAAAAAAGAATATTTTGTTAAAAATTATACTAATATGCTAAAATTTAATTAAAAGGTAATATTAAGCAAAAACATCTTTTTTATAAAGTAAAACTAAAGTACTAATAATTTAATTAATATAAAATATAAAGTTTGTATATATAAAAAGCAAATGCTTAGTTAAATACGTTTAAAATTAGCTTTGCTAAAAAGCTAAGTTTTTTTATTAGAAAGTTAGGCTCTAATCTTAATAAAAACAATTAAAGTTGGAAAAATAAAAAATATAATTAAAAAAATTAATATAGTTAATTATAATAAACTTATAAATAATTTAATTATTTTAAAAAAGTATAATTAATATAACTTATAAAAACTTGCTTAAAAAAAAAAACTATAAGCAAATTTAAAAAATGGTTATAAAAAGTTAATTTTGAATATTTTTAATAAAATAAATAAAATTTGTTAGTAAAGTTATTTAATTTTTTAAATAATTGTAATTTAAATAAATAATTTATAAATATAATATTGTTTTTAAAATAATAATTAAACTTACAATTAATAAACTTTAATAAATTAAAAAAGTTTATATTAGTAATTATAAAACTATAATATAAACAAATAATAGAAAATATATTGCAATTATATTTATTATATTCCTATTATAGTAAAATAGCGTAATATTATTATATGCACACTATATACTTAAAATACCTTATAAAAAAGCTATAAAAAGGACTATTTTTTAAAAAATAATAGAAGGTAGGAGTATTTTAACTAATATAAATAGTTATAAGTAATTTAAATAAAAAAATATTTAAAGTAGCTTAAAATATTAGAAGGGTTTTTTAAAATTACTAATATTTTTTTATAGTATATTTTGAAAAACGTAAGCTAAAAAACTATATAATAATATAGTATAAAAAGTATAAGTATTAGAAACTTTATATTTAGTATAAGTTAAACTACGCTTAAATAATAACTAACGTATAGGGTAGACTAATATAAGAAAATAAAGAGTAAGCTAGCTAGCTAACGTATTATTAAGCTTTTAGTTTAGAATTTATTTTAAAACAAAATAAAAGTTTTTAAATTATAATTAACTAAATTTTTAATGCAATACAACTACTTTTAAAAAAGCTTTTAGAATTAATAGTATTTGTAGAATTAATAAATGCATTAACTAGCTAGTAGTTAGAGTTTAAAAGGATTACGCTTATATATACATTACACCTCCTTATATTGCATTTTTTAAAAAAAGAACGTAAAAGTAGAAAATAATTTTACTATTCGGGAAACGAAAAGGTAACTTAGCTAAAAAATAGTTAATAAAATTTTACATTAATATTTTTAAAGTTTTTATAAATAATAAAAAAAGAAAGTTAATAATTTAAATATTATAAAAAAATATTACATTTATTATAATAGTAAATTTTAAAATAATAGTAACGTTTATATTATTTAAAATTATTAATAAATAAAAAATACTTTAAAAGAAAAAAAAGATTTTTTATAGGATAATAATAGTTAATAAAATAGCATTAGATTATAATAGTAATAGAGTAATTAAAAAAATATTATTATTAAAAGTTAAAATTATAAGTAAAATATACAATTTAGTATTTAATATTATAAACTTTAAAAAAAAGCAAGCAATTTTAGGAAAGCTTTAGCTACAAACCTTTAATTTAAATATTAATTAGTTTAGCAATTATATTAAATAAAAAACTTTATTAAATAGATAATTAAGTTAGAATTTAGTTAAAAAGGAAAAAATTATAAAGGTTTTTTTTTAATAATTTTTAATAAAAGTAGTACTATATATAATATAAATATAACTAATAAAAAAAGAATTTAGGGAGCTTTTAAACGTAAAGAAAGCTAATTTATAAAGAAAATATTATTAAAGTTCTATAAGTATAATATTTTTAAAAAAGTAGTAAATAATAATTTATTAGTATATAAACTATAGGATTATAATATTCTACTAGTAGAAGGAGCAAAACTTTATTATTATCCTATTACTAGGTTAACGAGGCGTAATAAAAGGTATTTTAAAAGTACCTTAATAAGTGCTTAACGCTAAAATATATTATAATATTTTATTTACTATATAGCGCGCTAGTACTTTTCGTTCCTAAAAAGGATAGAAGCGTAATGGGAGAGTATTGCTTAGTTTTTAACTATTAAGGTTTAAATAGTAATATAATAAAAAATTGCTACCTATTACCTTTTATTTAGAAAATAAAGGATTAGTTTGGGTAAATAATAGGTTTTTTTTAACTAAACTTTATTTTAACGTTTTTATAAATTTGAATAAAGTTAAGCAAAAAGTAAAAAATAGCATTTTATACACTATTTAAGCATTATAAATTTAGAATTATATTTTTGGGTTTAATTAACATACTAGCGTTTTTTTAAGTATAAATAAATTATGAATTGTAAAATTATTTTAGTAAGTTTATAATAGCCTATATAAATAACATTTTAATCTTTTCGGCTACTAAGGAAAAGTATTAACAATATTTGTACGTAATATTTAATATCTTTAAAAAAGCGTAATTACTAGTTAACTTAAAAAAAAGTATATTTTATTAAAAGTTAGTAAACTTTTTAAAATTTATAATTTTAATTAGAAAAATCTAAATATAAAAAGAAAAAATATAAATAATAATTAACTAACTAATACTTATAATAATAACTAAAATTAAAATTTTTATAATTTATATTAATTTTTATTAATAATATATTATTAAATTTAGTAATATTGCTAAACTATTATACAAATTATTATAAAAAAATAAAAAGTTCATATAATTAAAAAATTGTAAAAAAGTATTTATAGAAATTAAAAAGCATATATTTAAAGAACTTGTAATAAAAATCCTAAACTTATATAAGCCTTTCGAAATAAAATAAATACTTTAAATTAAGTAATTAAAAGTTAACTTAATTAGTAAAATAACAAAAAATAATTATACTTAATAACATTTTTCTTGCATATATTAAAAAAACTAGAATTTAAATATTTTATTTATAATAAGGAATTAATAGCAATTATTTAGGCTTTTAAAAAATAAAAACTATAGCTAAGTAGTATCACATACCTGATATAAGTATATACTAACTATAAAAATTTTACGTACTTTGCAACATTTAGAGATTTAAGCCCCTAATAAACAAAATGGGTAGAGTTTTTGTTATAGTTTAATTTCAAAATTAACTATATTAAGGGCTTAGAGAATATAAAAGCAGACGTATTAAGTAAAAAAGCAGATTAGAAAAAATAAAAAAATCTTTAGTTTATAGCCTTATTTAAAGTAAAACTAAATAATACCTTAAAATATCCTATTAAAGAATATTTTAATATTAACCTAATAATGCGTATAAAGCCCTTTAAATAATAAGAAAAAAAAATTATTATAGCTTAATAAAAAGTTAAACTATATAAATAAAGTAGTTTTAAAAAAGATAGAATAATTTTTTAGGATAAAAAGCCTTAAGTATTAAAACTACTATAGGATAAGTTAGTCCGGGAGGTTTATAGTTTATTAATAGGAGGATATTAAAGAGTTATATAAATAATAGCTAAAATTAAAAAGTAATTTAATATATTTAAAGCTAAGCAAGTAGTTACTTAAATAATTATTATATATAAAGTTTATTAAAAAATAAAGTTATTGCATTATAAACTCTATAAACTTTTAAAACCTTTTTTAATAGCTAAACGAACGTAAAGATTTGTAATAATAAATATAGTAGTTAAGCTACTATTATTTAAAAATTTAATATTAAAAGTTAAATATAATAATATATTCATAATTATTAATAAACTTATAAAAAATATATATTTTTTTTTATATTATAAAAGCATATTATTTAAATAATTAGCTTACGTATTTGTACAAATAATAATAACTAATTATACCTAGCTAAACAAAATTATTATAAATAAAAAAATAATATTTATATTAAAGTTTTAACATTTACTTATTAAATAAGTAAAAATTAATTATAAACTTTTTATTATTTACTATTTGTAAATAAATAAATAAACTAAGCAAATAAACTAAATTATTAAAGTTTATTTAAAAGCGTTTATTAATAAAAAGGAAAATAATTAGATTAAATAGTTACTAATAGTATAACTTATTTATAATAGCTTTAAAATAAAAACTATAAAAGTTTTACTATTCTTTACAAACTATAGCTTTAAAGCCAAAATATAATAGGAATTACAAAATATAATGCTATAAATAGTAATATAAATAAATAAGCTATATTTACTTTATAACATATTTAAAAACAAGCTAGTCTTTATACAAATAAAAATAAAGCAATACTATAATATAAAAAGGTTAAAAAAACCAACTTTTAAAAAAGAAAATAAGGTTTACCTTATATAAAAAAATTTTAAAATAAAATAATTAAACAAAAAATTTAACTTTAAAAAGTTAAAATTATTTAAAGTAAAGTAAAAAGTTATTATTTTAAACTATATACTAAAGCTACTAAAGTTAATAAAGCTATAATCAAATATATTTTACGTTTTTCTTCTAAAATTAACATTATAAAACGTGCAACTAAATACTTTTATAGAAATTAAGCTAGTTAAAAAAAAATATAATATTAAAAAGGTATTAAATTTATAAAAAATAGAAAAAAAAGTTTAATATTTAATTAAATAGCTAGATTGCGAATATAAGGAAAATTTATAAAAATTAGCTAAGTATTTAACAAATTGCTTAAAGAAAGTCTAATAATTTTACTAAAAAAACCTAAATTAACTAGCAATTAAAGGCTAAGTAAAAACTAATTAAAAAAAGTAGAGCTAAAGGCTTCTATATTCTTACAGGTTAATAAGGACCTTTTAAAAAAGGGGTCCCCAAACGTAAAGTTATTTCCGTTACTTACTGCCTAAATACTATATTAAAAAAAAAAAAAAATTTTAAAAATAAAAAATATATTATTAATAACGAATAAATATTAAATAGTTTATAAGCTTATTTTCCTTAATTTTAAAAGCTTTTTCCTTTTTAATGTTTTTAAAAATTAAAAAAATTAAAAGTTAAAACGAATAGCAAGCAAATAAAAAGGAAATAAACAAAAAAACCTAAAACTTAAAGTATTATAAAAAGCTTTATAAGTTATATACTTATTACATTATAACAAGTTATTAGAAAAAAAGCATATTTGCCCTTTACAAAAATAGTTAAAATAGAACATAAGCGTAGGGATTTTATAAGCCTAAATATATATAATAAAATAGTTTTTTAAAAGTAGTTAATGCGTAAAGCATTAATTACAAATTTTTTTTATGCAATTTATTATTAAAAGTATATAAGGCTTATATAAGAGGAAAACTTACTAAATAAAGAAAGTTTTGCACTAGCACATTTTCAATTGGAAATATAAGCATTAAACATTTAAAATAAAGCCTTTAAAAGAGAGGTATTATATTATAGTTTTGATTGGTAATAGAGTATAGCTTTAGGCAGCCTCCCAGGTAGGACCAGTGGGACCCTCTTAGGCGGGCGGACTAATTAAGGTTATTCTGGAGTCTTGTATGTTAAGACTGTAGAATGAATAGAATAGAGCAGGGCATTAACTATTCAGCTTAGTTTTAGTATCCCGTAGAATAGGACTAAAGGACTGCTCTCGCAATTTTAGTACTTAAGATAGTAGGACGCAAAAAAGCATTTTTATATAAGCAAATAGGCTAAAGGGTCTTTAGAATACTTTAGCAATTATTAAAATATCTTTTAGCAATTATATTAGTTATAACTATACAACCCTTATTATTTTATTTACTATTGTGCGCTTTATAAGCACACCCTCATACCCAACCCTAACCCTAGCACGTGCTTTGTGCAGGTCATAACTTTAGGTCATAACAAAATAGTAAAACAAAGGCTTTAAGGGCTGTTAAAGAAAAAGCATACTTTGCTATAATCAGCTACTTACATTTATTATATATTTCGATTAAAGCAATTGTAATTACAATTGTAGCTTTATAACCTTTTAATTATTACAAAGAACTCTTCTATCTACTTAACCTTTTTATTAACTTACCCTTCTATTACTATATTTATATAAAATAAAAAATATTCTAATATAAAAATAATATAATAATATCATAACCCAGAGTCGTGACCTGCACAAAGCAGGTGCTAGGGTTAGGGTTGGGTATAAAAGTGTGCTTATAAAGCATACAATAGTAGATAGAGTAACAAGGGTTGTATAGCTATAACTAATATAATTACTAAAAAATACTTTAATAATTGCTAAAGTATCCTAAAAACCCTTTAGCTTACTTACTTATATAGAAATGCTTCCTTGCATCCTACTATCCTAAACACTAGAACTACAAAAGCAATCCCTTAATCCCGTCCTATAGGATACCAGGACTAAGCTAACTAGTTAATACCTTGCGCTATCCCGTTCGTTCTACAGTCCTAACACATAAGACTCCAAAATAACCCTAATTAATCTACCCGCCTAGGAGGGTCCTACTAGTTCCACCTAGGAGGCTGCCTAAGGCCGCACTCTACTGCTAATCAAAACCGTAATACAATACCCCTCCTCCGAAAGCTTCGTCCTAAACGCTTAGTACTTATATTCCTAACAAAAAATATACTAATATAAAACTTTCTTTACTTAATAAGTTTTCCCCTTATACAAACTGTATATATTTTTAATAATAAACTATATAAAAAAAACTTACAATTAGTGCTTTACGCGTTAACTACTTTTAGAAAACTACTTTATTACTTATATCTAAGCTTACGAAATCTTTATACTTATATCCTATTCTAACTATTTCTACGAAAAGCAAGTATACCTTCTTTTTAATAACTCATTATAGTGTAACGAATATGTAACTTATAAAGCTTTTTATAATGCCCTAAGCTTTAAGTCTTCTTATTCATTCCCTTCTTATTTGCTTACTATTTATTCTAACTTTTAATTCTCTTAGTTCTTAAAAATATTAAAAAAAAGAAAGCCTTTAAAATTAAGGAGAATAAGCTTATAAACCGTTTAATATCTATTTATTGCTAATAGTAAATTCTTTATTCTTAAAAAAAACAACTCTTTTAATACAATATTTAAACAATAAGTAATAAGGGTAACTTTACGTTTGGGGACCCTTTTTTTAGCAGGTCCTTATTAACTTATAAGAATATAAAAGCCCTTGCTTTTATTTTGCTTAACTAGTTTTTATTTAGCTTTTAATTGCTAATTAATTTAAGTTCTTTTAATAAAACTATTAAATTTTTTTTAAGCAATTTGTTAAATGCTTAGCTAGTTTTTATAAATTTTCTTTATATTTGCAATTTAGCTATTTAATTAAATATTAAACTTTTCTTTTTCTTTTTTATAAATCCAATACTTTTTTAATATTATACTTTTTTTTAATTAGTTTAATTTTTATAAAAGTATTTAATTATACGTTTTATAATACTAATTTTAAAAGAAAAACGTAAAATATATTTAATTATAGCTTTATTAACTTTAATAGTTTTAGTACGTAGTTTAAAGTAATAATTTTTTATTTTACTTTAAATAGTTCTAACTTTTTAAAATTAAGTTTTTTATTTAATTGTTTTATTTTAAAAATTTTTTATATAAAGTAAACCTTATTTCCCTTTTTAAAAGTTAGTTTTTTTAATTTTTTTATATTATAGTATTACTTTATTTTTATTTATATAAAGATTAGTTCGTCCTTAAATATATTATAAAGTAAATATAGCTTATTTATTTATATTATTACTTATAATATTATATTTTGCAATTTTTACTATATTTTAGCTTTAAAGTTGTAGTTTGTAAAAAATAGTAAAACTTTTGTAGTTTTTATTTTAAAACTATTATAAGCAAGTTATACTATTAGTAACTATTTAACCTAATTATTTTACTTTTTATTAATAAATATTTTTAAATAAGCTTTAATAATTTACTTTATTTATTTAGTTTATTTATTTATTTATAAATAGTAAATAATAAAAAGTTTGTAATTAACTTTTATTTATTTAGTAAATACTTATTAAAACTTTAATATAAATATTATTCCTTTATTTATAATAATTTTATTTAATTAAATATAATTAGCTATTATTATTTATATAAATATGTAAGCTAATTATTTAAATAATATACTTTTATAATATAAAAAAAAGTATATATATTTTATAAGTTTATTAATAATTATAAATATACTATTATATTTAACTTTTAATATTAGATTTTTAAATAGTAATAGCTTAATTATTATATTTATTATTATAAATTTTTATACTTATCTAGCTATTAAAAAAGGTTTTAAAAGCTTATAAAGTTTGTAATATAATGATTTTATTTTTTAGTAGATTTTAT
>JAPDFK010000419.1:0-36248 GCA_027569635.1 Lasiosphaeriaceae sp. G1095 | reverse complement strand
ACGACGTCATTTTTTCATGGATTTCGTACCTTGTGTTTGTCTGTGGGGTGTGGGCCCCAAAACATAATTTTTTGGTTCATTTTATATTGTTTTTTTTTTCCCCACACAAAAAAATAAAATTTTTTTTTTTTATTTATTTTATTTACTTTTTTTTTTTTTTTTTTTTATTGTTTTTTTTTTTTTTTTTTGCCCCCCCCCCCCCCCCCCCCCCCCCTCCCCACTAGGCCCCTTACTACCCACTATGGCCTTTACTCCCCCCTATACATCGTATAGAGCATATTATCACCTGTCAGGTATAACTCTATGGGGGAGATTTTAGGCTTGCCATCATCATCATCATTCTCCTCGACCACCACCACCACCTCCTCCTCCTCTTCAGCCTCCATATCGTCTGGGCCGCCGATATGTCTCTTGAGGTGTTTTTGGACAAGCCGGCGGAGTTCGGGCTCATCCACCACCCAGTCGTGGATGCCGAGAAGCCTGGGGTCGCCATTGGTTGGGTAATAATCACTCTCCCCAGCCGACGTGTGGTCTTGGTAGAATATCTTTTCAAATTCGAGAGCATCTTCACTGGAGCGAAGGCCGCCACTGACTCTGTGTGTGTGTTGTTTTGAGCATTAAATCACCGTTCTCCTCACACACAAAAAGAAAACTGAAGGGAAAAGGCAACGGCACCTACTGGAAAACTGTCTCAAGGTTGATCAGAGCCTCAATGTCGTCATACTCCAAGTCGGCGATCCACCTGGGATCATGGTGCCACACCGAGACTTGGACATCCCAAGCCTTGGACCAGTCTCCGCGCGGGGCGCAGCTCACGTTGACGGTCCGCATATACCGGAGCTCCAGCGAGGATGCTTTCTGCATGGGATGCTCGGCGACGGTAATCTTGTCGGTCCAGCAGAGGCTGAGGTTCCCGCGCCAGGGAATGTCCTGCGGCAGCTGGGTTTCGGCGTCGCTGAGGGACATGAAGATAATTGCAATCCAGGGCGCCGTGGATGCAGTGTCGTGGTGCTCGGGGGGACAGTGCCAGCTTCTGAGACTGTATTTGTAAAAGTTGGTGCACGGGAGTAGACGCGGTTCGAGGCTGGCTTCAGAGATCGGCCCCTTCCATACCGCGCAGGTGTCGAGCCATTTGTTTTCTTCCTCCCAGGACATTGCGGGGCGAGGGGGAGGGAAATCTCTTTTGGCCGGAGGGTAAATGCGCTTGGTGGTCTTAGGGGGGGGACAGGGCGCGATGGACTTGGGGCCAGACCTGGGCTTGCATGGTTTCTGTCTTTGGAACACGCAGCGAATTCTTTCCCACAGACTTGGCCGTTTTGTGGCAGATCCTCCAGCCAGAGCTATGCTGGGAGAATTCCCCTTCTCGAACTGGCCCTTGTCGAGTGACGACTTGGGTGGCAGTCCGTCCATGGGCTCCTCATATGGTGGGGGCAACTGGCCATCGTCAGCAATTTGACCTTGGTCTGCCTTTTCAGACGCCATGTTTGCGAGTCAAAGGTTAGATGGTCATGTACTATGGTAAATGATGGGGGGAAAGTATCTGTTTGCTGGAGTTCAGTGACACTGGGAGACAAAAGGTTGGCTGGCGATGGGCCATCTTAAATACCCCCCATCATCACATCAAGGTTTGAAGAAAGCCGAAAGAAAGGTTCCAAAGAACAATTGTGGATTTGAATGTCAACAAAAGTGTTGAACTCTACCATGCACTGCAGGCTATGAAAAGAATAATTAAATAAAAGGAAAGTTGAAGATAAAAAGGAGAAAAGGGACCGGGAGAGACCAAATATGGAACGCAAAGATAAAAGTGAGGGGAAAATCGAAACGGAAAGATGGATTTGAAGAGAAAAAAAGAAAAGATATTGAAATGACGCTACAATACCTAGCACCAGCCTTGCCCAATGACCTGTCAATAACAGGCATTCACAAGACATGAGTGCTCACAAGTTAGAGTCAAAGTAACAACTTGGAGAAAAAACCTAGGTAAACATTTAGCTCCCTTCCATTGCCGATGGTCGGTTATTAACTTTCAAGATGACAGATGTAGAGACAGTTTTGGAAACGTGGAGGAGGAGCTTCCAGGTTGAGAGTCTTGGGAGTCTGAGAACAGTTGTTGGAATCAATCCCAAAGTTCAAACCGTGGGGAATGCTGTTGGCGGGGTTCAAGAGGCCCCACTCTGAGCGAGCCGAAATGCGCTAATGGACAGGGATGCAGTTCTGGAGAGCTTGGAGGCACGCGCAGCGCCAGGCGACAGCTCCCCAAGGTTTCCCAACACAGCCAAATCCTCGAGTGACTTTGCTCGTCGGCTCTTGGGATACCGGCCCTGGTTTCATTATTGCCCCAACACAACCATTGATCATTGCCTGTCTAGCCTGCAGAGATATTGTTTTTACAAAGTTTCAATTAATCACGTGTTACAATGGACGACGAGTATGGCAGCTCCGAGAACGAGAACGAGAACGACCAGGACGAGCTGATGGAGGATGCTGACGACCTCGAAGACACTAACAACGACGCCGAGGAGGACAACGAAGAGGAAGAGGAGGAACAGGACGAACAAGATGAGCCCGATCCCGATCCCGAGCCCGAGCCCGAGCCCGACCAAGACCAAGACGCCGAACCCGAGGCCAACGACGAGTCGCAACCTCAGGCCCCCGACGGCGACGGCGACGGCGACGGCGACCAGCCTGGTAATCAAAAAGACGCGGCCGCTGAAAAGCGCGCCTCGGCATCACCCTCCACCCCGCACCCCCTGACAGCATCACAATGGCGCCCCAAGCTCCGCCAAGAGTACATCACGGCGCCGCTCTACGACATCGTGCCCACCATGGCCGCCCCTCAGGCCACCAGCGTCAACTGCATCGCCATCACCCCCGACCTGCGGTACTGGCTGACCGGAGGCACCGACGGATACATCAGGAAATACGACGGCATGGGCACCATCAATGGCAAGCAGCAGCTGACGGTAGCCCAAAAACACCCCTTCGTCGACAGCGTCATCAAGGCTGGCATCCTCATGTCGTACTGGGAGAACGAAGAACCCGCCCCCGCCAACGCCCGCGCCGACGAACGCCAACTGTCGCCCGTTTACAGCCTGGCCGTGCACAGCGGCGCCCTGTGGTTGCTGAGCGGGCTGGAGAGCGGAGGCATCAACCTCCAGAGTGTCCGACACGATGAGGGCAAGAGGATCCACTGTCTGCGCGACGGAGGGCATACCAACGCCGTCAGCGTGCTGCAGCTGGCTCCAGACGAGAAGAGCGTGCTGAGCGGGAGCTGGGACAAGTCGGTGTTGGATTGGGACTTGAACAACGGCCAAATCCTTCGCCGCTTCGACGGCAGCGGAGGTCAGATCTCGGCAATCGAGTTGCGCCCGTCTAACGGAGCTCCCATTCCCGCCGAGGCGGGCGATCCCGAGGTAATAAAGACCGACACCTTCGAAAGTAACAACCAGAAACCCCTGTCGAATGGCTTCTTTGTAAATGATGTTGCCGAGGCTACCGGCGCCGTTCCTGCGATTGACGCTGGTGCTGATACCGTAGCTGCTGGAGCAGATGCCGTATCCCCAGAGCACGAATCTCTCTTTGGAAGCCCGGGCGAATCTTTATTTGGTGACGGCGGGGGCGGAGGTGGAGGCGGAGCCTTCGGCAATGACGACGACGACGAGTTTTCCCGAGGGTTGGACATGGGGAGCCTTAACGACGAGTCTACACACCACGGGCTGGATCATCCCGGCGAGTTTCCTATGGGGGACGTTGACATGTCGAACGGACCTGCAGACGCGCCGTCGGGCGCGCCGCTCTCGGCCACAGAAGCCGGGAGCAGTGGCCATCCTGCCGACTCTAACACAGCCAGCGAAACAACCCTCATCAACGGGGATACGACACAAGACACGGCAATGGATTTCAGCCAGCTGCCATCAGAGACACAGCAGCCTCCATCTTCAGCTGAACAAGAACAGGCGCTGGGACTGGAAGCTCCCAACGCACCAGTAGCCAACACCTTCCAGCCCGCCATCGCGCAGCCTGCCATGATCTACGCCTCCACCGGACCCAATGCACAACATGACCCCACGCAAGCATCGGCCAACACCTTTCTCTCTGCCGCCATCGATGGCACTATCCGGATCTGGGACCGCCGAGTTCCCGACCCCGTCGCGCGTATCGGCAACCGACGCGGCGTACCACCCTGGTGCATGGGCGCGTGCTGGAGCCCCGATGGCAACTGGATATACGCGGGGCGGCGCAACGGCACCGTAGAAGAGTTCAACATCCACAACGCCAGCAGCGGGTGGCAGCCCGAGCGCGTGCTCAAGTTCCCCGGAGGTAGTGGAGCCGTCAGCGCCGTGCGCGCCATGGTCAACGGCCGCCATCTCGTGTGCGCATCACACGACATCCTGCGCCTCTATGACCTGCGCGAGAACGCCGCCTTCCGCCACTCCAAGGTCCCCTTCATCATCGTTCCAGGCCCACCGAGAGCCGGCGTCATATCTACGCTTTACATCGACCCCACCTCACGCATCATGATCTCCGCCGCCGGCACCAGAGGCTGGGACGGCACGTCCACCGAGACCATCATAGGGTATGAGATTAGCGTGGCGCAATAAGACAGCAGCCCGTCTAGTCGCAGACCAGATGACCCAATACCGAAAGATGATGTGCATATACCCTTGGTGGGTTACGAGAAATATGAAAATGAAATCCATGCAATGAGCCAACCACTACCGAAGCAACACGCGCGCTTAGTCACATGCGTACAACACACACACACACACACACACACACACACACACACACACAGACAGACACACTCATACACTCACGTTATATGTATATATATATATGTACGTTCTTTATGATTTGGCGTAGGAGAGGGAAGAGGTAAAGCGATTTTCTTTTGTAAAAAAGGGGCCTTGACCAATGGAAAGAAGCGTCTGTCTGTTTTTTCGGCACAAAAAGAGCGGGATGAGGGTCAGTGTTGTCTTTGACGATATCTCCGCTATGGTCGGTCTCCATCAGTCAGTCTTATTAAAGCAGGTTAGGTTGGGGCAAAATACCCCCATTGGAATTGAACGGCGTTTTGGATTTTGTTACATCAGACGTGTCTTCCTTGTTCGTCCTCGTCTACCTGTTCTAAGGCCCCTGGAAGCCTGGTTGTCTTGTGTCTTACACAGGCCTTTTGGTTCATTACCTTTCTTCTAGTCACTTCAAGTCATTTGCCTCCTGTTACTTTTGTCGTTATTGCTCCTATTGTTTTAGCAATCTTCATTCCCAAATGCCCAAATGTTGGGTCACCATAATAAGTAAACATCAAAGACATCACAGCCACAGAGTTGTTTTTTTTTCACTGGTGATTTCGGTGTATTTATCAGTTTTGTCTCTAACAAGACAAAAATGAGAGATGAACGCGCACAGATAGACTGCCCTATCTCATTCCCATCCAGGATAATCGTATCCCGTGATCAAACTCGTACCGTACATAGGTTCAATGATCCAGTCATTCCTCTCCGTAACCCTTTCGGGGTAACCCTTACAGTATTAACTCGTACATATAGCTTAGTGAGAGATGTGATTTACCCGCTCACGAAGTCATTCGCCTGGACTTACACGCCTAGGCTTCTTCGCAACCTCGGCCATTTCTTCTCCGAATTCCTCTCCGGTAGTACACTGACAATTCCAACTCGTACATCAAAGCTCAGTAAGCCAGTTGTTTCTCCTCGTCTTCTTTTCGTTCGTGGTACCTCTCACAGTCTTGACTTGCACATTAGAGCTCGATGAGCCATTCTTCCTCGTCATCCGCCTGGTTGACGCCAACTGTCTGTCCAGGGCCAGTACCTTGACCGGCACCGTTGACAGTTGAGGGCTTAGGCAATTGGGTTGGCGTAGTGCTGTCGTGAGCAGCCACACGATGACCACCGCCAGTCATGTTGGCAGCTGGGCCGACGGGTGACTCTGTTTGGACAGATGTCACATCAGAATCTGCAGGACAATCCTCCCCAGATGATCCAGAGCTTTTTGTGGTCTGGGGGCTTGACAACTGCACCTGCACCGTCCTTGCACCGCCATCCATACGCCGTCCTTGTACCAAAGTGGTAGGTTGGTAGATATCCCTGATGGCTGGGAATGAAGGGTCTGGGGAAGTCCCATCAAGAGATACCAGAAGTTGGGATTTGGCAATACGTAGCTGCCGCATCTTCTCATCCTGAATCGAGACATTGCTGGTAAAATGGCGCCATGCATCACCATTCTTACTTCGGGTATTTCCCCGGCCGTTCCGAGAATCGATTGTAGCCTGAACCAGAGCTCTAGAGGAACCGAGCCGGAGAAGATGCTCCTCCAATGACATTTCATCCGCAGCCATGGCCTTAAAGCGGCGGGCTTCTGCGGCTTCTCGCCGAATCTCGGCATTGCGGAATTCTCGGCAAGTGCAGGAACATTTCTGATTACAGAAGTTCTGACATCCATGGCCACACTCGAGTTTTTTTTGACAGGCCTGACTGCATGGGAGTCGCTCGTGGGGGATATGATGGCACTTTAAGGTGCATCGATGGCCGCAAGGTCGAGCTTGCTTGCATGGTATGTTGCAGCCGCCAGCATTGTCGCCCCAATCATCGACCTCAAGTACCCAGGTCTCCTGTCCATGCTGCTGGCAAATAATGGGCAGTCCTTTGTTACGCTGGACTCGCCCCTGTTCGGCGAACCCATTCCAGATCCTTCCCCACAGTTCGAAGGAGTCCGTGTGGGCCATAAGGGCGTTTTTGACGTTGCCAAACATGTAGAATCCGCACCGGGCACGGCTGATGGCCACAATGGCACGACGTTGGTCTTCTAGAAAGCCAACGTCATAGCTGCGCTCCGGTTGTGGGCTTCGCACGAGCGAGAGAAGAACAATGTCGTTCTCCTCGCCTTGGTACGAGTCTACTGTGAAGACATTGAAATTAGAGCCAACGAGTGAAGGGTACTTCCTGAGCATGCTCAAAAGCAGCTTTCGCTGCCCGTTGTAAAAAGTGAGAACTGTGATCTTCGAAGCCGGTACGTCATTGGCGACGAGATAGGCGAAGAAGTGAGTGATCATCTGGGCCTCCTGCTCGTTGATTTTGCTCTGGTCAGCGTTGGTCTCCTCTGGCCAAGTATGGTCGAAGAAGAAGCAATTTCGACCACCCATTCCAGGGACATCCGGTCGATTAACATTGGATAGGACGATAGGGTGGTCATCCAACTCTGGATAAAATGGTGAGAGGATATAGCGAAGCTCCGGCTTCATGCGGCGTTGCTGTTTCAACATAACAAATGGCATCCTGAGATTGACCATTCTCTGGAAAAGAGACATGTTCAGGTTGTATGGCTCATCTCCTAGCCACCGAATGTCACAGTGGGGAGCCAGTTGTTGGTGGTCCCCAACCAGGATGAGCTGTTGGAGTGTCGGATAGAGTGCCGATGTAATGTTGGCTTCTCGTGTTTCTGCAGCCTCCTCGATAAGCAATGAACGCGGCTTGATTGCGGCAATAAACCCGCGGTATTTAGTGAGGCCCGTTGTCGTACACCCCACAATGTCGATGCTCGCCATATCGATGAGTCGCGTGTCCCTCTCCCACTTGTTGGCTTTGATCTGCGTACAGAGGTCAACGTTCTTAGCAAGGAGAGCCGTGAATTTGGGCGTCAAATTGGCCAACAATCTGGCTTGAAAGTGTTGGTAGATAACACCGCGCAGATCCTGATCAACTTCAAACAAATCATCGTTAGTCCCAAGTTGACGGGCTACAGCACGGCTCCACGATGACAAATGGGCCGGCTCTTTTCCGGACCACACATGAGCCAACTTGATAAGTGTTCCATGGATGCGGTCTTGGTCTTCCTCGTCGTCGGCGATGTTGTCAAGGTCGCCGTCGAATTCGAATTCACCGAGCAAAACTTTGGCCTCGGCTTCCTCACGCTCTGGTCGGGATTTGTGCCTGTTCCGGAGAATCCGTGCAGGAATGAGATTATCTCCCAGCCAGAGAGCGAGTGGGCCCCTCTCCTCGCTGGTTTCCATTGTATCGTCGAACAGCGAGGCGTGCTGTAGTTTCGTGATAATTCCAGCAGCCAACAGCGCATCAGGAGAGAGGAGTTTATCGCCGAAGATGCTGTCCACCAACTCTTGAATCGCGTCAATGTTGGCCCGAAGAGCTGCTTGGAGAGCTTTGAATTTGCCATCCACGGGAAGTTTGAATCGGCCTCGCGTCTCAAACACGGTGTGCGCTTGAATTATTGGACTCTCTGTTCTGCCACCAACGCGCAGGATGTTGGCGCCGGCTTCCAAGCAATGGGTGAGAATCTGGTCCAGGGCGTGGTTCGTCTGGGCAGCAACGATGAGCGGAGGACCGCCGCACCTGTACCGTGCGGCAAGTATGACTTTGATTGCTTGGACCGATGTGAATGTCTTGCCCGTCCCTGGAGGGCCTTGCACGATGGCGAGCTCTGTGGAGACGATCCGTTGCAGGGCATCGAGTTGTGAGTCGTCGAGTGTCGTCATACCATTAAAATTCGGAATGCCTCTAGTTAGAATGTTGTGGCGCTTCAGCGACCCTAGAGTGTTCATCTCTTCTTCTGGAACGTGGTGAGCGATAGATCTGAAGTCCATCTCGGGATTTTCAATGACAAAAGCTGGCGGCGTGTCCCGCGTATAAGCCCCAGTCAGGTACTTGTCCAAGGGAGAGCTGTGACAATATTAGTGTTTAGGCAGGGCAGAGGCGATTCTAGAACCATCGAAACATACTCGGTTTGCGCTGCATGCTGCAGGCCAACCAACGCGTGACGCGTCGCCTCAAAATAGCCACTGCGCGACTCGATCATCACCAGCTCGAGATCTGGGTCGAAGACTGCATCTTCGGGGTTCGCCCACATAAGATCAACAACTGGCGGATCCTGGTCAAGGCCATCGCGGTATGGGCGCTGGGCAACCTTTGCAATCATGCAGATTTTCTTGAAGTTGTCGGCCTTTGTAGAAATGGCGACAATCGTTCCCGGCGTCAGGCGTCTCGACTGCTGCCACTTGATTTGGTATTTGGATCGTCGGGTGGTAAACTCTACCCGCACGATGGGCCCGAGTTGCGCCATCAAATACGACCTGACACGAACCTGCAAGATTCCAAAGTTAGCCGAGTCGGTGTCGAGGCAGAAGTGCAAGACTTACTTCCGTGTATATACACGTGTGGTCGTCATCCATCATCAGCTGGTTGCGCGCAACAGAGTTTTTGAACTCGGCAACCGAAAAGCGCAATCCTTCAATTCCCTCGTGGCGAAGGATCTTGTATTGTGCCTCGAGGTAGGCATCTTTGGATTCCCACGCCTTGTCCACGGGGTTTTCAGGCAGATACTCTGCATCGGCTTGCGATGTCAGGATCTCCTTCGGTGCTGGAAGCTCTGGTTGGGACTTCCACCCTTGGTTTTCCTCGGGCGTAAAGAAGACATGCTTCTTGACAATGTCGTGGACACGCTGTTCCATCGCGTTAGTATTTGATGGACCAGAACGCGTGAAATGCAGGAGCCGGAGACGTTAAAGCCAAAGCAGAATCCGAATAATACAGAAGTTGGCGATGTGGAGGGGAAACAGAATGCCAAATGGTTGCTGATGATGGTGAGACTCCAAAGGGGGATCAGGACCTTCGAGTTGGAAAGAGTGGAAGTGGAGGGGCAGAGCCGCAGAGGGGCATATAAAATAGGAAAGAGCAGCAGTAGACCTGGAGAGGAAAAGTGGGCCAGGCAAAGGTGCGTAGGGTGTGTTGGGAGTGTTGGGAGGTGTGAGTGAAGAGAAAGTGATAATGAGATGAAAAGACGCCGTTGCCCGAGAGAGATGCAAAAATCCGAGGGAGTCGAAGAAGTGGGTACCCAAGCAGGCCAGGTCGTCCAGAGGACCGAATCGTCTCACGCAAGGGAAGAGGATCTGGCGGCCAACGAGACCGCAAAACGGCGCAAGGGATGCGGAATTGGGTAGTCGGAGGATGTCATAGAACGAAGAAGACTGCGAAAAGGAATTGTAGGCCGTGGAAGAGAGCCAAGGGCATGTGGTTGCGGCGAAGGGCCAGGATGAGGATGCAGGCAGGCATCACGAGAGAGGGGTACTTGGCTACTTGCCTTGGTGCCCACTGGAGGGGAGCGAGTCGCGGCATTCATGCCGGCTGGTTTCTTTTTCTGTGTCTAAAAGTGGTCAGAATGTAGGACTTGAGATATCGAAGACTAGGACTTGTTCCTGTACCACGGGGGGAGAAGTGACGAGAATGGGGCAACAGGCTGGAAGGGCCTGAATGAGGGGGGTGAAAAGAACACCAGCCACGCCCAGCCGGCGAACAACCACGCATAATGCGATTCTGGAAGGCTTACCTCGATCGATCCGAATGCCTCGAAGTTTCGAGCGGAACGTAACCGGCGCTGTGAGCTGGCGATAGGGCCAGAAGAAAAGGGAAAAAGCGAAAGGACGGGAACGGATGATGAAGATTCTTCAGCTGGAAAATTTCGATGGGCGACAGTCAAATATCTCTTCGATTAGCGGGCTTGTCGACAATCACGACTGGCGTGCCTTCCATGTTTGTCCCATCAGCTCTTTCCCTGCCTGCCGCTGACCGGCGGTCTGCAGGAGACTTGATTGCAGCGCTGCGTGAAACAACGGAAGCTTGCTTTAGCAAAGAGCTCTTTCCTTCTATTTGAACCAATAACGATCCAAATCAATGTACCTATTGGAAAATAATCAACATTTTCAGAGGAGGATATCGTTGGAAACACAGGGAAACTGTCACTCTTTTTTTATTTTCTTGGCCCTCCTTCAATAATACCCCTGAATTGGCCACAGGTTTTACGGAAATCGAGGAGACAAACAAAAACAGCCAGCACGCATGGCCTAAAAATGAAGAAATAATTGCAAGTCAAACCACACTTGTATTGGAATCGCGATGTGTGACAGAAAGTTCAGCAGTTATCAGGCGTTGGACTCCCCACATAATAAGTGAAATTTGAAATCAAAACGACGACATTGAGATGAATTATTCGGTCAAAGTTGGGACTATTCTACTTGTTAAAATAACCACAACATGGACAAGTCGAAGGCATAAAAAAAAGAAGAAAAAAAGAGCCAATGCACAGAAAAAAACCGGGAGCTGACGCATCCTTCTAAGAACTGTGGCTTAGATACTCAACCAGAGCGTCAGAGTTTGAGGGCCGGCCAAGAAAATTGGCCAGCATCTGTATCACATCCTCATGGGCACCCCCAAACTCCAGAATGCCTCGCCGATATCGCTCCCAAGCGGCTTGGTCGTGAGGACTATCGGCAAACACGGACTGAAAGACATCGAGAGCCCATGCGTGGGCGCTTGCAAGTTGCAACTTTGATGTTAACAAATGATTATCATGAAATTCGGGACTGTTCAGGTACATGAGCAACAAGACTTACGTCAGGTATCCATAGTATCCAGCGTCATAACCAGACAGGAGATGGGCAAAGGTGACATGCCCATGGCCCTCGGCTCGAATCTCGGACACGTCCAGGCCTTCGATCTGCTCTTGAAGATCATACCACAGCTTCTGTGGGTCGAGGTTCTTGATGCTCTCATGCGTCTCTGGAGAATGGACAGCCATGTCGAATATAGAAACCACCCTTTCGAAAATAGCTGGTGAGCATCGGCGGGAGAAGGTGATATGGGACACTTACAATTGGTGAAGATACCACAAAGTGAGGTTGAGCTTCCTTCCTCTGATGAGGCTGTCGAGGAGCTCGTCGGGAATCTGGGCGGGCGGCTCGGGCTCCCCTGGATGCTTTTTCTGCCAAGCCGCATTGGACTGGGCACTGAAATGGGCGACATGGCAACTCAGTTTCTTCAACACATCTTTCATCCAGCACCAATTCTCAAGCATAATGCTCGGCATCTCTCCAAAGTCAGGGGCAAGATTGGTACCATGATATCTTGTGTATTTGGTTCTCGACAGCAGGTTATGTATCCCATGACCAAGCTCTAATAGTACCAACTCACGTTAGCGGTTTGATTCTCGACGCGAATTAGAATGATCATGTATGGGATGACCTTGTACCATGAAACAAAGTCACAACTTCATCGTGCTTTATGGTTATGCATTCACCAGCTGGAGCAGCGGGGAAAGCACACGATAGGATAGTAGCAGGGCATTTCCTGGTACCGTCTGGCTTCAAGTAGCCCTTCACGTGTAAAGTCAGACATAGAAAGAACTATAAATGAAGATTATCAGTGATGGGTTGAGGGAACATACATGCGCGATGGTGCAATTTTGAAACCCCTGGTATTTGTGCTCACGAAAGACGAGATCAAAATAGAGATAGCCCACGAACTCAGGCTTCTCGATCTCCCCTTCCCACACGGACCAAATCTGCACACTCTCATGCCAAATGAGGGCAGAGTCAAACTCGTCTTGGGCTATTCGAGAGAAGCGAAGGCCGAGAACTGATGCGAACACCTCTAGCATTGCCGGCGCGACGTGCTCGAGAGGGAAGAATTGTGAGATTGCTCCGTGATCAATAACGAGCTCCTCTTGGGCAAGGCGTTTATAAAACGCCAAATCCCATACTGGAAACTCATCACCCTGAACTGTGATTCCTTGGCCTTGTAAGTGTGCCTTCCGTCGGGCTTTCAGCAGATCCATTTCTTGCCTTCCTCGAGGAGCAAAATCAGTCTGCAGCTTTGCCAAGAACTCGGTAACCCATTTGGTAGACTTTACCGCTCTACGCTCGAGTCGAAAGGCTGCATGACTCGGGTACCCCAGAAGCCTAGCTTGGGAGTCTCGAAGGATTATGACATGTCGAAAGAGAGCCACATTGTCTGGGACCGGCTTAGCGCGGGCTAAGTGCATCCTCTTTCGGGTATCATTTTTGTTTGCGTACGCCATCACAGCCCTCGCTCCGCCGTTCCCAAAAGTGACAAACACCTTGCCTGGGTCTTGGTCACAGCGCTTCCACGATTTGAGGTTGGTATCGGGAACACCGTCGAGCTCGTCCAGCTTGAACCACACCCCTCCATTCTCAATCCTGAGATTCTCAGCAAACGCCGTCCGCATCGAGTCGATCTTGTTACGGGTGCTCAGATACTGCTTGATCTGCCCTTGAGAGAGTATGCCGTGTCCGCACCGGGTATAGCTGGACACTTCATCCCGCAACCACAGTCGGTCTTCGGCCTCGAGGGATTCGTCCTTATCAGCCACGGCTTTTAACAGCTGGAACCACGAATCGTTGGACATTATCTCTGCCTCGTGGCTCCTCAACAACACTCTGACCTCGTCGACTTCATTGTGCACAGCTTTGTCTGGGGATGCGTATCCCAGGGCCCATATCATACCGATGGTGCCCTGAGCAGCATTCCAGGCATCCGCGATGGGCTGAACCACATTGGAAAACTTTGCTGTGTCGAGGGTCACGGTGTCTAGAATGTGCTGTTCGGTGCTTCGAATTCGGGCGAGAATGTCTTTTATGATAGGGACAATCTCATTCGCCTTTGGAACGGGGGGAAGTGGCTGTAGGATGTCAGATGCCATTGCTACTGATTCAAAATGAATTTTTCGTCAGAGAAATGGCAGAAACGCGTCGTGGAGTGAAAAAGAGAGATATCAGAAGATTTATATCCTGACTTTTGGTGCGAAACTTGAAAGATTGAAGTGTAATCTGAGGTCGCGCTTCAGAACTGCGGGGGTTCAATGGAAGGAGGGCAACCAATTGCTTCACGTGCAGTCATAGTAATTATATATGGATATCGACGCTCATGATCTGGCTGGGCCGCAATGTTACTCCGGGTAAAGCAGCTGCAGAGTCAGCCCCCTCACAAAGATGAAGAGTCGACACAAATGATATTTGGCCACCTGGTCATGCACTTTCCATTTGAAATTTAATTACTCGTTGGTGCCTTCCGGTTTGTTCTCAACATATTAATAATTAAGGAAGCAAGTACGGAGGTGCCCTGGTAGGTTCCACATGCCCCGTGCTGGGTGACGGTCTTGGATCATAGTGAATGTCTTTCGGTATTGCCTAGGTAAACTTTCTGCTAGTAAACCGTAGGGGAACCTATAAATGCCCCCCCCCCCCTTAGTTCTAGTTGCTGCTTTGCCATACGTTTGGAGTCTGATCGACAAAGTTTCTTACAGTATCCAGGGTTAGGGTTATTACCAGTCAGCTGATAGCTGATGTCGTGAGAAGCTCGCGCACATTCACTTTTTTTGTGGAGCACCACTTCTCGTTACTACTGACCTCCCCATAACTTCCAGGTTTGGTGCTTGCCAGCCGAGTACCTTGTCAGCTTCTTACGGCTTCGGGAGAAACAATTGACCTTTGCCAGCTATTCCGGTCCTGTAAAGGGAAAAGGAGTGCGACTGTCAAAATGGGCGCTCAAGCAGAGTCCAGCTCCAGTACAGTGGAACCTCCAACAACCCCGGCATCTGCCCGAAAGCGCAAGCATGCCCCTGCATCCATGCCAAGCACCTCTATGGGTAACGGTTATGCGACAGCTACAGCTGGTTTGGCAGACGGCGATGTTAACCCCGCCGAATCCCCTTCCAAGAAGGCCAAGAAGAGCAATGCTGGGGTGACCACGTTTGGCGAGAAACGACTTCGACGGTATGTGCCCCTCGGCTGGCTCAACCCCTGACATGGACTTATGACTTATGTATTCACTGTTTGTAGATATCGCGCTCAGCCTCCCCAGTCGTTTACAGAAGTCTATGACCGGGCAATAACGCAGCGGTTCTACATCCTGTCCCGTACGCGCTGCGGCACCGACGGGTGTCCAGAGGAGATGGTGGAGTTGACAGGCTCGACGGGAAATATCTATACCGTGGTGGTTGCGCAACAACCAAGCTGCAGCTGCCCACATGGAGCCAAAGGAAACCAGTGCAAGCATGTCCTGTACGTCCTTGCGCGCGTGCTGCGTGCCAAGTTTGAGTACGTGTACCAGCTGGCATTGCTCCCCACGGAGCTGCTGGACATCTTTTCCAATGCCCCGCCGCCGCCGGTGGAAGAAGGTGGAGGCGCCGACGCAGGAGAAAAGGACAAGAAACGGAAGCCAGTGGAGGGCGATTGCCCCATCTGTTTCAACGAGCTAGAGACCGAGGAAGGGGCGGAGGCAGTTGTTTGGTGCCGTGCGGCATGTGGCCAAAACATCCACAAGGAGTGCTTCGAGATGTGGGCGGCGACGAAACGCCAGCAGTCCGCGGGTGGCGCCAAATCGAACGTGACCTGCCCCTACTGCCGAAGCGTGTGGGAGGGAGACGACGATTCGGTCATGAAGGTCAAGAAGATAGGGAAGCTGAACGAGGAGGGCTATGTGAACGTGGCAGAACAGTTGGGCATCAGCACGGAACGGGGTCAGTGGCCTCGAATGTGATCCATTATACGGACAGCTTGCTAACCATCCCACCACAGACTTCAGCACGTATTCGAGATTCTGGAGTGGACATCCCAATGCATATCAGCGCCGCAAGCATTACTGAACCTAGGTGATGGACTTATCGTCGAGTCCACCTTGTCACGATTCAAGGCGGCCCACCGATGGTATCACCACTAAGATATCAGCACTCAAAACTGGCTCAATGTTCGTTGTGGACTTTGACCTGGACTGGCATGGATGTGGAGTTTGGGACGTTTATTTTATAATCTGATGAGGCTTTGACAACCCTGGCGGCTGGCCTCGAAACTGTATACCCCAAAGGACGAGCGACAGGCTCTGGAGTCTACAATGATTTACGTTGATTTATGGTTTATATGTTTTACCTACGTACCATTTCCTTCATTTGCAATATCCACTTAGACTACGAAGTAGTCAATGGGAATGCAATATAGCTAGAGTATCAATCACAGTAAACTCTTTCCCGAACCCGCCCGGGCCTTTGCTTCTAATTGTTGTATTTTTTTGGGTTTTTGTTTTTGTTTAAAAAAAAATACCCCAGATGCATCATTCGCGATAACATATGCTTATGTCTTTTCTTTTTTCCCAATGACTTCCCCCCTTTATTTTATTTTACCTTTTCTGATATCTACCTGGGGGAAATCTTGCATCTGGCAGCGGCAGAACCTCTTGCCACATTTCTACAATCAAGACTGGAATGCCATGATTGTTGGTGGTCTCTCTGGTGGCCTGCAGATCCGCCGGTTTAATCCGCCAGCGGCGTTCAGTGGCAACAAGCTTCCATTGCTCAGTTGTGCAAATCTACGGGCTAAATGGTGTCATAATCGGAGAAAATGATCTTTACTGCTAAATAATGACATCCAATGGTGGTCCTGAGTGTGCCATAGCGAAGATGTCAGAGAGAATACGGGGTTTGTAGTGTTTGGTCATTGATGGCAGCTGTTGTGCTAAGAAGTTTCTTTGTCATCGTGGGATGGGATGGGATTCCATCCACACAGCCATTCATTGAGCGCCATCTTCTCAACGGGTCGTATTTACAATGTTGACAGGACAGAACCAAAATGCCCACTTTCTGATCAATTGCCTCCCGTGGCAATCGAAAATAAGAAGAATGGCCACTGTGCTTATCAACTCGGCCTTCTTGGTCCACGGTGTTCTGCATATCTGCATTATGCAAGCTCGAGGTGGCGCTTATGTGAGACGCTGCGGAGCATGGATGATTTACGATGTCCTCTATGGCGAGGCATGCTCGCAGCCGGCCTTGGCGAGCCGACGTGGCTTGGTCCTCAACATCGGATGCCTGCAGTAGGCCGGGTCTTGATTGAGCTGGCCGATTGCTCGGGCGAAGCCAGAACTTTGGGCGTGAGGCTGCTGCAGATGTCCATCAGAGGTCGTTGAGAGCCCAGCCCACCAGTGGAGATATGGAGGAGCTCAGAGGCCTCGTATGGATCCATGGGCCAGGGCTGGGGAGTGGATCGGCTCTCAAGACATGGGGGAGAGATTGGGGGGATTGGGGGGTTAGCGTGGAGCTTTAACAGGCACCGTTCGACTCAGCCCGCTCCCCAACCCCGCATGCTGCCGAGTTACACAAGCTCGCTGGTCGATTGTTGAGTGGCTTTCAGGCTTTCTCCTGCGGTCTGTTGTCTGCCTTGACTCCTTGAGGCCTCAAAAACCGGGGCCCTAGCATCTTGCCCCCGGGCGAGGCAGCCACGCGCCCCTGAGGAGGAGGGAACGGGATCGAGTTCTGCAGTGACTGCCTGGCCCCATTCCGTCGTCTTGTAGAGCAGGTAGTGCTGTGACTCACGGCCGGCCAATGGCCAGTTTCCCTCCCTGTCGTGTCTAACGTCAATAGGAAGCGACCCTAGCCAAGTGGAGAGAGAGGTGTCAGAGGATTTTGTTCATCTGGGAGCTGGTGTCTGCGCATATAAACTCTTGCTTTCCCCCAAACCTAAACCTGAACCCACCGTTATCCAAACCCAAAATAACTACCTCTACAGCTGGTGGCGGATTGAGCCTAGCACAACCTACCTTACCTTTATCATCCTCGCCCCGCCGCATCCCGCCTTTCACCTGTCATTGGAAACCCTCTCCCCCCACAGCCTTAGATTCTACCCCAACCGTTGCAACCATGGCGCCGTTGTTTTGCTGGCCCAGCGGGCTCCGACCCCGCTCCAAGAAGCGCGTGGATAAGGCCGCTGCGGAGAAGCTGTCAGACAGCGGATCCAGCGCAACCGACATCAAGGAAATCGAATCCACCTCCAAGACAGACGCCGACGCCAAGGACAAAGACACCGCCGACACCAAGCCGAAGGAGGGCGACAACAAGGAGAAAGAAAAGGACAAGGCCACAGAAGACGCAAAGGATGGAGAGGACAAGAAAGACGGCGACGAGAAGAAGGACGACGAGCCTAAGAAGGTGCTGGCCCCTGTAGGCTCCGTTAGCTCGGCCAAAAACATCTACAAGTCGGCTGTCGACGACGACGGCAACTGGACATGGGTCGACAAATACCCAGAGGATGCCGAGGAAGCTGCCGAGAACGAGGAGACAGCCACATACGCCGTGCTGGTGCGCAACATTAAGAGTAACGACAGCCGCAAGAAGCTCGAGGCCCACAGCATCATTGTCCAGAGCCCATTGCTCAAGACCGCCCTGGCCGAGATCCTCGCCGACTACCCCGGTGTCGCCTGCGAGCTGAAGCGCCTTGAGTTTGAGGCACCCTTCGAGCCCTTTGTGCACAGGTGGGCCGAGTTTGTCAAGTACATGGAGAAGCCCGACCTCGAGCCCGCGGCTAAGGAGCATCTGGTGGTGCTGCGCGACATCCTCGTCTACGAGATCGGCGAGAGCATCAAGGCCTTTGAGGACTACGTGCGCAACGGGGTCGTGACCTTCGACCACCTGTGGATGATCTTCCAGCCCGGTGCCATCGTGGTGGCCGAACACAAAGGCCCCATGAGTGCCTTCGAGCTGAGCGAGACCGAGTACATGGCCAGTCAGTGTGGCAAGTTTCTGCAAGTCAGGGTTGACTGCGTCGACTATGGTGGCAAGACATTTGGCCGCTATCAAGAGTCGATCAATATCAACGAGTTCATCGGCGCCAAGAAGATCACCGGCCTCAGCGTCTATCCATGGGTTTTCCACGAGGACAGGGAGGCGCTCGCAGCCAAGTTGACCAAGCGTGGCGAGGTTTGGGAAAAGCTCGCTGGACATCACTACAAGTCGTACTCGGGCAAAGCCGTCACTTGGGATCGCGAGGGCAAGGAAGTGCAGATCCAAGTGAATGGGCGCATCATCGTCGACATCGAGAGCTTCAACCGCTGCAGTCCATACTCGATCCGTTACCTGAACGACTGGAACGCCAAGGATATGGAGCGGCTGAGCAAGTTTAAGGAGCACCACGGCCTCGATGACCAGGAGGACACAATTCGCCTGACGCCTTACCATCAGATGCTGGCACGCTCCCGGACACGCGGCTACTCCCTCAAGCTCAAGAAGTGGCTCGACTTTTTCGTCGAGTACGTCGAGGAGATTACGTGGAACACTGAGGCCTTCGATAAGCTGGTCCTGCCTGCAGATCAGAAGGAGTTGATCATGGCCTTTTCGGAGTCGCAGCTCGAGGGTAGCAGCTTTGACGATGTGATTTCGGGCAAGGGTAAGGGCATAATCTGCCTGCTCTCTGGGCCACCTGGCGTGGGCAAGACGCTGACCGCCGAGGCCGTGGCCGAGAACCTGAAAGTGCCACTCCACACTCTTAGCTCGGGCGACCTCGGGTCAGACCCCTGGGAGGTTGAGCGTGGGCTGAGCTCAATCCTGGAACTTGTGGCGCGGTGGAACGCCATCCTGCTCCTTGATGAGTGCGACGTCTTCCTCGAGGCGCGCAGCACCCACGAACTGGAGCGGAATAAGGTGGTATCCATCTTCCTGCGGACGCTCGAGTACTACGAGGGAATCATGTTCATGACGACGAACAGGGTGGAGAACATCGATGCGGCTTTCCAGTCTCGTATCCATGTCAGCCTTGAATACCCAGATCTGACTTCGGCATCGCGCCGGCAAATCTGGACCAACTTCCTCAAGGGCACCTATATCAAGAGTGCGCTGACCGACGCCGACATCCAGGAGCTCGGCGAGCTCAAGCTCAACGGTCGCCAGATCAAGAACATCCTCAAGACGGCCCAGCTGCTTGCATCACGCCGCAAGAGCCCACTACTCGAGCGCAAGTTCATCAACACGGTTCTGGACATTGAGAAGAAGCGTCCTGGTGCGCCGCAGATGATGGCACATTACATGTAAGAGGCTGGAGTTTCAGGCAGCAACGGGGCCGACCAAGCGAAACTTGGGTTCATAATCTCCTAATTTGTCACGATATCATGAATGTATATTTCCGGGATATGGGGTAACAGTACTCTTTCTTCCGTTCTCTTTGTTCTTATACCACACGTAGCCAGTTTCTTCTTTCCCTTTCTTCTAGCGAGAGTAAAACATAAACCTGGGAGAGCAAGGGCGTTTTCGGTTCTCTAGATGGCGAGCGAAGCATTTAGGAATTAATATGATTAACCACGCGGACACCAAATAACCAAGCTGCGATGCATAGGATGTTCCCTTTTAGCCGTGTGAAGTTCACTTGTGTCCCAGTGCTATGGATACGGCGGGTCCCAGTTTTCAGGACCTGGGCATTCTGCACGCATGTATGTACTCAGGGGGAGTAAACTAGTGTGGAGTTTGTCCCCGAAAGCACACTCCCAGGGAAAAACCCAGCTCCTTTTCGACTGCCTAGGCCTAGAGCTTGAGTAGACCACGAAGTGGATACTATTCCTTGTTTTTTTCCCAAGACGGTTTATTCGGGTGGCGGCCAATCTCAAGCTGAATCTGCTGTTAGGTATTGTTCATTGCTGGGTTGGTGTTCGTCTCTTCTTCCTTTCTTTTGTCTTTTAATTTCCTTCCTCAAACATTCTTCTTTTATAATAATACTAGACTCGTTTTTTGGTGTCCGTTTCGTCCACGTCCCTTCGCTCAAGATGCCCACCATTGGAGTTCAGCAGCAGTACAATGCTTACAACCCCTAGTGTAGCATAAACCAGTGCCTGCAGCAAGTGGTTGGCCAAGTCGACGGCAACACGGTCACCCAGACTGCCCCGGCACAGACGGTCACTGTCCTTCCACGGAATGGCAAGAAGGTCAGGCGGGGCGGGAAGTGCAAGCCTTCTTCGGCCTTGTCCTCCTCTTCCTCACCTGCCTCTTCGGTGATAGAGTCGTCGACTGCGCCCACTGTCTCCCCTTCAATCACCGCGACGTCGTCCCTGCTGTTCCCCCCTCACATCCAACTAACTGCCCGAGCTTGGAAGAGTACTCGTCTGCGTGCGCGTGCATTGACGCCGTCAACACCACCTCTGTAGTCACCGAGTCCACGGCCATCTCCACGTCGACCGTCTACGAGATTGTCAGCACCGCGATCCCATCCACCTCCGTGTCCGCCATCACACTTGCCATCACCACCGCCAGCGCCATCCCAGCCAAACAGACAGGGCAAGTCGTCATCGCCAACGGCCCGCGCGCCGGGAAGCCTCTCGTACTAGTCAGCCAATACGTGCAATTCGCGAGTGGCGACGGAGCGGGGACCAACATGGTCATCAACACCAGCGCAGGCGGTGCGCCACCGTACCTGGCGAGCGACGCCAGCATGACATTGCACATGCACACGACGACGACGGGCTTGACACTGGGCGTGCTGTACTTTGAGACTGCCGCGCAGGCGGCGGCGACCACGACCTCCAACGACCCTACGGTCTCGTGCTCCGTTAGTAGCAGTGCGACCGGGGGAGGAGGGGGCTCATCGGGTGCGTGCCGTCCAACGGGTTTAATACCCTTTTTAATTACGGCGCGTACTTGTACATACATGGCCTTGCCGACGTGGAATTACGCTGGCCGCACGGTTGTCAATTTCTTGGTGAACCCTCCTGTTTAAGAAATTTTTTTTTTTTGGGGGAAAGAGTAGATGAGCGATGGACTCTTATTATTTTTGATGTGGTTTTGGTCCTTGTTAGCCCAAACAAGCCTTGAGATATCGACGTCAAGTGGGGTTGGGGAAATAGGGGTTAAGGGGGGATGTTTATATTCACCCAAACGTTGTTAGTCTGAATTGACGAATTCATGAGATACCTACTAGAATAATATTATTGCTTCAATCTTCCAACAACACTTTACCCAGTCAGTCAGTCTCATCATGGCCATGGCAAAGTTTTTTTCTTCCCTCTTCTTTTTTACAAATCACCAGTTCCAAGTCGCCATCATCTGCATCATCCCCCTCTCTTGCGCGAATTTCATCCTTTTGCGCGTCCTTGATCTGCTGCAGAAATTCCTCGCCACTTTCATTGTCGTCCTTGAACAGGATATCAACCACTATGCGCTACAGCGTCTCGCCAAGCCACTGGAAGAGCGAAAAGTTGCGGAACTCATCCGCCCTAAAGATCTCCAGCACCTCGAGCGGCTTGTCGCCGATATTCTTGATGAAGTGGCCCATGTTCCGCGAGACAATGCCCACGTCGCCGGCTTGATAGTCGAACGTCCGGGCGGTGCCCTCGGCCGCGAACACGATCACCCTCGCGCGGCCGCGGATAAAGAAGGACCATTCGTCGGCGTTGGGGTGCCAGTGCATCTCCCGCAGGGACCCCGGCTTCATGTCGAGGTGCGCGGCAGCCACGGTCTTGGAGATGGGGAAGTTGCGCGAGTCGGTCGCGCGCACTTGGCCACCAGTCGTGTTGCGCGGCTCCTGCACCAGCATCCTGTGGGTGAACTGGTACTTGGACTTTTGGCATGCTTCCCCTTGGGCCGCTCCTTGCTGATGGATTTTGGTGCTGCCCCTGAAAGATGTACTGTTCCGATGCCGGGATGTGCGCGAACACTTCTGGCGCGAGATGGAAGTTCTCGGAGATGACGGAACGCGGTGTGTGTGCCAGCCAGTCAGTCAAGAGGAACGTGGACTCCGAGAAGTTGCCGTCGTCAAAGATGGGCAGGAACTCGGTGCCGTTTTCGCCGAGGCCCTGCAGCGAGTGCGGCACTCCGGATGGAAAGTACCAGAGATCGCCGACGCCCAGGTCGTCGATGAAGAAGTTGCCGCCTTCGTAGTCGAAGGCTGTGACATGGACTTCGCTCGCGAGGACGTATCCCCACTCTGCTTCCTTGTGCCAATGCAACTCGCGGATCACCCGTTGATCGAGGCGCATATTGACGTCGGCGAGCTCGATGCTGGCGGACAGCACCCAGACTGTCGTCTGGCGCGTCCAACCGCCCTCCTGAGTTCTATCAGCGGGCCGAAGAGCGAGAGACGGGGAGCCAAGACACGACAAACCTTGATCCTGGTGTGCGAGTCCACAAAGCTCCATCTCAGGTTTGGCATGTTGCCATGGTCGGTCCCCGGCGGGCGTACGAGGCCCGGGCTCTGTCTTGCCCGACCGCGATTCCAGGGGCCGAGTACAGAGGCACCCAGGCCGTTGCGGTAGGGCAGCGGATCAAGGTGCTCGCCAACGGCGTCAACTGCCTTGTCATACGGGTTCCTGTATCCGGGCGTGTAAGGCGATGGTGTTTTTTGGTATTTGGACGGCAGGCCTTTGCCATCCAGGAGCCGTTGACGGGGGCTGTCTTGGACAGGGACGGCCACTGTCAATTGACTGAGTGCAGCGCCGAGGAGAATGGGGCATTGGAGAAGCGTATTTTTGACTACTTATGTCTACTCCCTCGATAGAGAGAGTCAATTGAGCGGTTTGAAGGATATAAAAAAAAAGTCTCGCGAGAGAACATGGTCGCGATTGGGGAGCGGTTGGTTCTGGATTTGAACAAACCCATTGCTCCCGTTTATCGAATTGTGAGGGGGGCCGGATCGAGGCCTGGCTGAGGTTCCGTGCAGCAACTTGAGCGTCGTGATTGAGCTGTGACAAGGGCGATGGGTAATGGATGTGATGAGTGATGCCTCGCCCTGCAGCGCCTAGTACGCCCTAGGGCCTCCCAGCGCCCGCCGTGTCAATTGACATCACCGCAATACGCTGTGGGATTGGCCACTGTCAGCGCCCACCATGCAGAAAAGTCCCAACCCTCCTTTCGAATAGTTCTCACTGGAGTCTGTTGTTCTTCTACTCCAGTATTAAAACTGGGGGTCCCCATGTTTGTCGTACCACCGAGAACACCCTGGCATGAACACTATCGCCTCCCCTCGGACCTCGGTCACCAATTTCTTGACCAAACGACTTGTTCCGGTTTCGGGGTGGGCTTGAACATAAATGCAACACCATCTTCTCTACCCCAGACCAGTTTCCTTCAAACAATTAACCACATTTGTTCCAAAACAAACCCCAAACAAACCCTTTTCACGATTTACCCCTGTTTTGCCTGACATGAATGCTGCCAGCAGAAAACATCCGTCACACCAACCCCAATACTTCTGAAATCTCTGCAAATGGCCAGAACAATGGCAGCCGGCCTCGTCGGCGAGGCTCGTCCACTCCTGAGGAAGTCATCCTCACCGCTGTCACTCAAACAGCGATGGCGTAGACATCTGACGACGAACGTAAGTCGCGACTGGGCCGATGTCGTGCTCGTCGTGTGCTACCTCATCACTGGTCTGCTGGACAGCACTTCCATCATGGTCTGGGGTTCCTTTGTGTCCATGCAAACTGGTAAGTAACGTGTAGTGTATTGGTGTGGCAAAAGCTGGCTCGCGGTTGTCCGTTCGCTCTTGTACTGACTGTTTTCCGTCCAGGAAACACGGTGTATCTCGGGCTTGGCCTGGCCGCGCCTCACGAGTCGACGCGCTGGATCAAGTCGGCCGTATCGCTGGCGTCCTTCTGTGTTGGATCATTCCTGTTCAGCCGGCTCCACCGCTACTTCTCGCCCAAGCGCCGGTGGATACTGTGTGCGTCGTTTGCCGCGCAAGCAGTCCTCACCGCCACCGCGGCCGCCATCGTCACCTTTACCGGGCCACCGCCCAAGGAGGAGATTGGATGGCATGTGCTGATCCCCATTGGCCTTGTCGCTTTCCAGAGCTGTGGCCAGGCCGTCATCAGCAGGGCGCTCAGATACAACGCTCTCAACAGCGTCGTGCTGACCAGTATCTATTGCGATCTGTTTTCCGACGCCGACCTGTTCGGGCTGCTGAACGCAGAGAGGAACCGCAGGGTCGGCGCTCCACTGTGTCTCCTGCTCGGGGCATTTTTTGGGGGCACGTTTGCGCGCAGCTCGTTCGGCGTGGCGGGGGCCTTGTGGACGGCGGCGTTGCTCAAGGCGGTTGTTGTTCTCGTGTGGCTTGTGTGGCCCGCTGCCCGACAACCTCCTGTGGAGTCTAGCTCTGAGAGCAGCAGCTAATAAGGCAGCCGTCCTCGAGGGGTAAATGATTCATTAGGGAACAAGAGTAGACTTTGGGATACCCCATCCGGTTGGCGTTTGTCCATCTCCCATCGTGGTTCGTGAAAGGAGGCGGAATTCAGAGAAAGGGTGTTTTACTTCTGCTAAGTTTATTAGAAGAAAAAACCTGGAAATGGAAGGGCACCTCACTGATAGGCGGGATCAGACGAAGCCCCGATAACGCAAGGGGGTGGGTGGTGCCTGCCGTACCAAGGTTAAGTAAGGTTTCCGTCTTCAAGTATTGCACAGCCAACCGCCTTGAGCCAAGAAGAACTTGAATCCTCCACTATTTTCTCTCTTCAGTCGCTGCCCAAGAACAATCGTCCAAGAATCGACAGTGAAATTAAAGAGTTCTAAGTACCTTCCTTCCCTAGGTATGTTCTCGAAAGTTGAGACCGGAAATGACAGACACTCACCATGGCATTTTGTCCTTCTCTAGCTAATTACCCTTCAAGTCCCGACTTCCTCCGTTCTCTGTGTGCCAGTAATCCGTGTTGCCTACGTGTCTCTCCTCCTGATGCCAGTCTCCAGATTGACGGCGTCTCCCGAGGTCGTCAGCGTGCTGCTCGCCGTCGTGGTCCATCCAATCGACCCATTCTTCTCTGCCGTCGTTCCAGGACCCCTCTCCTCATCCGATCCGCCAATGCCTCCCTCCTCTTCTCGCATCAGTGTCTGCGTCCGCAGCCGGAACCCAGTCAACCGCCTCGGAAAATAGAAGCCCGGGTGGTAAATAGCCATGGTGGTGAGAACAATGGCGACGGGGAGGAAGTCGAAGACATAGACAGGCCACTCCTCCTTCGCCATCATGGTCAGCGTCTCGGGGTCCCAGGGTACGACCCGTAAAGAAGCGGCGGCATCTCGCTCAAGAACCTGTGTTACACCGCGGATCTGCCAGAGAACAGAATACGAGTTAATACCATTAATGCGAGCCACAGCGCATTATGGATCGGTGACTTACTGCAAGTAGCACTGCCGAAAAGCAGACGGCCGGTCCCAACTCCCGCAATGCACGTTGGACGTCCTTATCTATGGGGGCCCATCTTCGGCGACTGATATGGACGAAACGCACTGCCAGCCCAGCCAGTGCCGTCCAGATGAGCATGTCCAGAACGGCGCCGGCCGAGGCAAGGTGCGGTGGAGCCGGCCGGATGATGAGTATCCCTGACCCGAGGAAACTAAGCCCATCGGCTACGGCCTGCGAGCCTGCCAACCACAGCGACTGATATGCGGGTGGTAACCAGAGTTCACCTATCGTGCGGTGCTCGGCGGGTGTGATCAACCACGTCAACCGAGTGTATGTCATAATCAGCGTTACGCCGAGGATGGAGCCCGGCATGGTCAGCAGCAGCGACATGAACGAGAAGGGCCACGAGTAAGCCCTGTTGGTGTTGTCGGCAAGATTTGAGGCGAACAGCAGCCGTATGACCATGCCCACTGTCATAACTTTTATTCGACTCGAATATCAGTTCCAACACCCAAGCCGCAAGCAGCATTCAAGATCCCAGCAAGCTTGGACAGAAAGTGGAATGATGGACACGACGTACTAATCCCAGCCTTTGCGGTCATCATGAAGTACAACGACTTCGTCTTGAAGGCGAGCCAGGCATGGACGGCCCCGAGAAGACCGAAGACGACAATGCTCGTGAATGCCAAGTCGAACGAAGGTGCGTAATAGAAAAGCTCTGTCGATCCGCGCGGAGTGGCCGGTTGATTCCCTTGTTCTCCTGTGGACAACCCACTTGCTGGTGTCAAGTCTGATAGGGTCACAGACATCTCTGATATGTTGAGCCTTGCGCTGTTCGGAACAGCCATGGCCGGGAGGGTTGCCATGGCGGCTGCTACATGTATGAGACGTAGGCCCTTCATGTTGGAGCAGATGGGGTGACAACGGTGTTGAACTGCATTGACTCTTCTTTTCTCCCTCACACATATGAAGATAAACGAGGGGTTGAAGATTTACATGAGAAAAGCAAACAAACGACAGCAATGCACCGTCGGGTATGGACTACAACTATGAAGGGGTGCGTGCCAGTGGAGCTTTTAAGGCCTTCACCCGGGACACTTGGAAGGCCGGAGAGTTTCCAGGAGAAAACACATCACACATCCCACAGGCACGGCAGTCGAGGCAACATACAAAAAGCGCAGAGGACCAGGCACTCAGGGGCAATTCCAGTTACAACTGCTGTGCCCTACCGACAAACATCTCCGCCCCTTCCCCCTTTAAGGGACGGGTACAACCAAAAAACGCGGCAGGTGTTGCCACTACCTCTTCCAAAGTGAAACAGCATCTCGAACTTTGGACTTTGGGTGGGATTACAGATGTGTTGTCGTGTGACATGAACTACGACACAAACATTGGTAAGCTTCTCCGTTCTCGCATACAAATACAGTACTATGGGGATAACATTGGGTCAATTGCCACTTCACGACTACATTAGTCTTCTCTTCGCTTCGTCGAACAGGGCAAGATGGAATAGAACTGGGCATTGAGCGAGCAATATGAGTGCCAATAACCAAAGCCCTGATTCCGCAGAAAAATGAAGCGGTACATTAAGGGTCCAACGGGCGCCCAGACAGCCGCAAGGAAGTTATCGCTGACGGGATGAACGCCTTGGTTCCTAGCTACAGAATTCCTCTGTTCCCGACGTGGCCAATATCCCCCTTAAACCCGAATACACAAACGGGCAACACACAGAAAATAATTAACCAAGCACCCCTCCCACATTACCCCACCCCTTATTTTCTGGATGATTCCAGGCTTTGGATAAGAACCTCCCTTTCTTCGTCTCCATGGCGGAAGACATAGCTACCAAGCAAGTCATAGCCAGGCCACGCTTTATTAGCACTTGTCATTGCGAAGCTCGACGCTGAAGCGCCGGTACTTGTCAAAGGCGGCGCCCTTGACCTGGTCGTCTATGGCGCAAGTGTCGAGCACGGCCGTGGCAAAGGCAGCCGCGTCGTTGCAGCCAAAGGGGATGGTATGCGTCGCGTTATGGACGCAGATGTAGATGCCCGAGTTCCACGAGCAGCTGATGCGCCCGCACCCATAACTATTCGCGCCAATGTCACACACCTTGGAATAGTTTCGTAGGTACGCGAAGCCCTCGTTGATGTACGGATAGATTGTGGCGTATATGTCGGGATTACCCGGTGTGGTAGAGCATTGGATCTGTATTGTTTTGGGGGGTTGCTATCATTAGTGTTTGGAACTGTGTGGGTGTGTGTGTGTTTTCATGGCAGGTAGGTAGACAGGTAGGTAGGCAGGCAGAGAATGTGCCGAAACGTTAATTATCGTATGGAAAAATGAATACTCTCTCTTGATGATAAAAGATGGAAGGAGGGAGGGGAGGTGGAGGTGAAATGTAATTAATTAGTTACTGAATTTACAGAAAAAGAAAAAGAAAAAAAGTAAACTTGCCTTGCCGGGTTTCATCGCACTGGATTCGGCGGCCGCGAGCACGGCGCCCTGGATGGCCTCCTTAGCGATGAGCTCGCTGTCGCTGCTGCGTGCTGCCGCCGTCACGGAACCCATGACCGAGGTAGTGGCCGCCGAGGCGGCGAGAAGGAGGGTCGAGATGAGCTTCATGATGATGATTGATGCCTTTGCTGCACTGGTCCGTCTGTCTGTCTCTCAGAGGGCTGGCTGGCTGGCTGGCTGGAAGGACGGAAGATCTCTCGACTCAACCTGGCTTGGCTTGACCGGTGGTGAGTATGGGGTATTTGTAAAAAAGAAAAAGAAAAAAGAAGAAAAAAAAAGAATTCAAAGGATGGAAAGGAAAACAGATTAGAAGGGTCTAGGGAGGTGGTGGATGTTTATTTATTTTCAGGGTAGGGTAGGGTAGGGTAGGGGGGAGGAATCAGAGTTCACAACGGCGGCGGCAATACGGGGCTTAATTATTATCATTTTTAACAACCACCCCAGCAAATGTTGAAGAGAAAGTCAGCCTGTGAGTGCTTCAGGGTTTCTCTTTTTTTTTGTGCCGGTGCCATGCTTTGCTTGCTACCTGGTTTTGGATAAAGCAAGATTTGTACTTTGAGGCTTTGATTCGATGGGGTTTCTTTTTGGTGAGAAGAAGAGGCTGTATACAGAGTTTGGACGGTACATGGAATCCTCCTGGCTTCATGGCAAATATACAGGCTGGCTGGTTGTTGAACTCCACAATATGCGAGTCTGATGAGAGCTTGCAAAACGTTTTGGTGTCCATGCAGATATCACGTTATTCTCTTCTCGCATCCCAGGTATCTATCTATTATCTATATTGAGTTGTGGGTCGATACTTCAGCCCAGCGGCTGAATGCCTAGCTGGATTTTTGTTTTCATTCCATGTGCAAATATCGAGGCTTGTATGTTGGCATTTCATGGCGGCTAAGTCAATGAGCATATTTCCAAGTCCAGCGCCACCGCCAAGACCGAGGCAAAGATAGGTGTATATTTTAGCTCTTATCGTGCCATTTTTGGTAAGCCAACTCTTTGGCGCCCGGTTCATATCAGACTCACTGGCTGTGAGTGCTGCCTCCACGGATAGGTGATGCTCTGCGAGAAACGCCGCTCCAAGACGTCGGTGCTACTACCAGTCTCAACTTCGAGTCCATAGTCCGAATTCAGGACCGGTTTCTTGAACGACTGGCAAGACTTCGCATGTTAAAGCGTTTGTCCAGACCTTAGAAGTAAATAAAGGCCCAGCATTCAGACTAGCAAAAGTGTCAGCGTTAGATTTAATGTCAAAGACAGCATCAGATCCAGCGCCAGAGCCAGAGGAGCAAAAGGCGAATCTATCCGAGTTACTCAACATAGTTGCAAAAGACCTCTCGCCCACCGACTGAGTAAAAAGACGTTGGGTATACACTCGGAGAGCTTAACGGCACCACCCCGAGAGGTATAATTAATCAAAGAACCCTAGCCGAGATGGCAAGATGCTAGTAGGGTGTCGCGTGTGAAATCTTTCGAGTTTATGAGGAGGTTTAGATAATAAGATCAGGGACTTCAGTTACACGTTGCCACATACTATATTCTCATCCATTTCAAATTTCACGTTAATAATTTGCACTACGCCGCAGTCTACTCGCCCTCCTTTTCGCCAACATGCTCGACTGTCGCCTCAACCTTTTCCGTCATGAGTTCCTCGACACCTCGCAGACAAGCCACCGCAACTATAGCCAGGACGACAAAGGGAATGATAGATGCCCACGCTAGCCTATACGCCTCCGTGTACTGCAGTCTACTCTCAGTAACTGCCGCTTCCCAGGCTCCCAACGACGCCCCTGGAATCGTAAGGTCCCCAACATCCCCCGCCGCAAGCGCCGCCAGCAATGCCGGCACGCTATCCGGCGGTAGCCCAGCCCCCGTTGCCGCTCCCCCCACAGCAAGGGCATAGTTGGCCGCCAAGCGCCCGTTGATAATGGCATCCAGCACGGCAGACCCGAATGCGCCGCCGATGGCACGGGCGGAGAAGGCGAGTCCTGTCGCCGTGGAGAGAAAGGCGTGCGGCGCGGTAAACTGTACGCAGGCTACTAGCAGCGTGAGCGGGCCGGACTGGCTGATTCCTCCGATGATGCCGAATCGATCTGTGTGTGGTTCCAGCTGGGCTGGAGGGCGGCGTATAGAATCGTTCTGCAAATGGTAAATATTAGGCGAGTTCAGTAAACACGAAGCCCACCGATGAGTGCCTTATAAGATAATCGGGGGGTCAAACTACAGCGATGAAGAAGGGGATAAGCGAACCGGAAAGATACCAAAAGAAAAAAGAAAAAAGAAAAAAAAAATAACACAACATACAGTGCGAGAAACAACACCCATGTAACCAACAAAGGGGTTTTGAGGTCCTTGAACCGCGTAGACCACCAGGTCACAACCAGTGAGAAGAGCAGGCTCGTCAGCGAGAACGACAGCTGGCGGACACTGATGCGCCACGCGCTAGTCTCGAACCCGAGGTTGAGAACAATCTGGGGGGGTGATGGAGTTGACTGCGCTGTAGAAGATCCAGCCCTCGACGGCGAAGGCAAAGACGGAGAGGGCAAAATTGGCGTCGCGGTGGAAGAAGACGTGTGCTACCAAGCCGTCGTCTCGTCCTTTCCATTCTGTTGAAGAAACGCAACACACAGAAAACGAGTTAGAATCTGGTTCAAAGTCTGGAAAGCAAAAGCTATATATTCTTGTATGTGCCAGAAACTTACCATATAGGACAAAAGCAACAAGGAGCACAAGTCCGGTGGTCAGGGGCGCTAACACATGGGCATCAGACCAAGAGTACGCTCCGCCCGCCCAGTCCAGAGCGAGAAGCATCAGCGTCGAGCTGGTTATGAACAAGAAGGACCCAATGGGATCGATGGCCCAAAGAATATCCGCTGCCAATAGCTTTGGCCGTCCGGTCTTGGGCGGCCAGTAGAATAGGAAGAGGCCCAAGGAAGTTGCGGCATGGAAGGCCGCTTGCATCCAGAATATGTTTCGCCATCCGCCGGCGTCGACGTCTGTGACGGCTCCGGCGCCCATGGCTCCGATTCTAATAACATTTATCCATGTTAGCTAGACATACCTTACCCAGGCAGGAGTAATTAGAATGGACAGATAAGAAAAGATGAGTGAACCTACATCCCTCCAACACAGCCCCCAACAAAGGCGAATCCGTTGGCCAGGGCACGGTACTTGAGCGGTAGGATTTCCGAGGGGATCGCTTGCACGATGGAGATGGTGGAGAGAGTGGTTCCAATAAGTACACCGCCGCCGATGAGCATGTTCATCGACGTTGCCTTGGCAGACACGACGGCGCCGACAAAGGCAATGAGGGGAGGCACCGCGGCAAGATACTTGCGGTCAAGGATGTCCGACAGCCGGCCGACGATGGGCGAAAGGACAGATTGCATGAGAAGTGGTCCCTAGTAGTACTTGGATGGTTAGAAAAACATTACATGTTCATTGGAACAAGATTTTGATAGTAGTGGGAAAAAATAAAAATTTACTATACCTGGATGATCCACCCGGCGAGTGACGGATCGCCCAGATCCCTGATGATAAAGGCAATGACAGATCCTGCCGCTACGACGACAAACACTTGGGCCATGATGCTACAACCACTGCAATAAGCCTCGGTCCTATCGGGCATAATTATAATTAAATAAAAAAAAAACGGTATATTATGAGATGAACTCACGCAAAGCAAGTGATAAAGACAACGAGCTACGGTATTTCATTAGTAAACCGGCGTCAAAAATAGTAGCCTTCTCAAAACTCACCCATGATCTCCAACCGAGGGAGATATGGACGGCTTCCAGGAGCGCCTCCTCCTCGATGGGGATCACCGCTAGCTTATGATGGTGGTCGGCACGGTGCTTGGAATCATTTGGAGGGCTGCGAGATACGATATTCTTCTCCTCTTGAGCAACATGATAGGCCCCGTCGGCTTTCAGGCCGTCACTCTGGGGCTCCATTACAACAGTTGTGACCAAGGAAGGTGAGGTACGTGAGGAGTCGAATGATCTGAGGTTTGGCGAGGGGAATACCACCGTCAAGAAATGTTACTCGAAAATTGGGGCTACAAAGGAGCTTATCAGCAAATCGGAGCTTGATGTTTCATCATTCTGTGCAAGAATGAGAAATTCCAGGAGCTCAGAGACAGGGCTCATTATATACAAGAAACAACAGCAGCTAACCTGCTTTGAGCAGAGCGGCCGGAACCGGGGGGTGTCATTACCACCTTGTTCTGGAGCTCTGAGCGTTTCTTTCGAGGTAGGCAGTTTTGTGCAACATGAAATCCCAAGACTTCAACTTATTATCCCGTGTGGGAATCATTGATCCGTCTTCTTCCCCTCTGTAACCCCATCGGCATGTTGTCGATCGGGGTAGATAGATAGCCAACTACAGGCCTTGGCAGGGTTGTCACGGCAAGTCAGAGGACGGATATTCTTGGCAGATGCAGACTTTAGAACCGAGGTTTGATAATTGGGTGGCTGGACCGGGTATCACCCTAATATCATAAAACGGTGTCCCGCCCCGCTGAAGGACACACCAGCCAATCCGGGAAGGGTTAGGGTTGATACCTATCCAGGATGGGAGGATTTAGGGGGCGGAAAATATAGATTAATTTAACTTAGAACAAGCAACGAAAAATCCCGAATTGACCAACCATTGCTTCAATGGCGCTAACGGCGAGACCGCCAGTATAGTTCCAATCTACCAGAGCAACTCTCCTAAATTAGAACCCTTTTCCATTTTCCTGGTCTTTGTTTTCCTTAGCTCCTTAGAAACAACACTTTTTACGCAGTCTTTACGGTAATCGATTGGCAGTTAGTAATCGCATCTTTTCCTACATTTAGTGATTCTAGTTAGCTTTAGAGTTGCAGGTTCTAAGGAGCCTGAGTTTGTGTTAGTTAGCAGGTTAGTGTTAGCTATTATCCAAAGTCTATTTGCTTAAATAATGGTTAGTATATTGCAATTCGTTGCTATTACCTTCGGAATCGAAAAATTCTATTACGGACATCTTAAAACTTTATTAGGAGATCGGCACTTTCCCAGTTAGCCTCATTAGCTTTTTAGTTGCTTTGTACTTACTTTATTAAAAAGGTTAAAAAGATATTGAATAATAAACAAACTAATAAAGGAAGTTGTTATCTATTTTAGAAGTTAGTACATTTAATATTATTAAGTTATATATTAGCAATAGTTTTTAATTAATAACATTAAAATTTTAGCTAAATTCTATATAATAGAATTATTCTTTTAGGTTTCTTTAGTTACTAAAATATTGATTTTAAAATGTTTTGAGCTATTAGCTTATAATATTTATTACAAACTAAAGCAGAAAAACGAGCAATAGAAATTTAGAAAAAGCATTATTTTAAATTAATTAGGCATTTGAAGTTACTTTTAAGAAAATTGAAAATTTTTTTAAGCTCTAAATAATAAGATAACAAAGCACTTTCTAATAAAAAATTTTAAAAATTGCAAACTTAGTTGTATATAAAGTTTCCATTTAATTTAAATATTGTAATAAATAGTACTTACTTAACTATTATTGTGGGAATAATGGCCCTTTGAGGGGCATAAAGCATTGAGAAGGTAAAAGGGGTAGCCATCACGTGACTACAGGGACCACAGGGACCCACATGGATCGGCCACATCAAAAGGCTTCCTGTCAACCTAGTTAGGATCCTTCTTCTTATGAAGAACAAGATAGATCAATGCAACCACCACATAACCCACTGACTACCACTACGTGGCTAACCAAACCACCTATCGCGATAGTTGTTGACTAACGTGATTGACCCTGTCAATCCAACACTGATCGATAGATCAATGCAACCACCACACAACCCACTGGCTACCACTACGTGGCTAACCAAACTACCTATCGCGATAGTTGTTGACTAACGTGATTGACCCTGTCAATCCAACACTGATCAGTGGTTGACCTGATACGGTTCGACCACAGAGCAGTAAGGATTTGGTAGCGGCAGCGATTGTAATTTACTACTAAGTAATTACGATCGTTGGATAGGAAGCAGTACGCATTTCGATACGGGAAGGGCACTACCTACATGCAGAAAGCCCTAACGGTATCGCAATAGCGCGCGCAAACAAGCTTCTTCTAAGCACGTAAAACCCTTAAAGGAAATAGCGAAACGAAGGCCTTAAGGGTAGTTAAAAAGAAGGCATACTTTGCTATAATTAGTTACCTACGTTTATTACGCATTTTAATTAAAGCAATTGCAATTACAATTATAACTTTACAACCTTTTAATTACTATAAAAAACCCCTCCATTTACCTAACCTTTCTATTAACCTACCCTTTTATTATTATATTTATACAAAATAAAAACATTCTAATATAAAGATAATATAGTAGCTTTATATAATAACTTTAGAATTGCTAATATTATAAACTTTATTTAGGAAAGTAAAAACTTTAATTTTAATAATAAAAACTAATATAAACTAAAGCGCTTAAATATTTATTTAATTAACTATTTTAATATTTATAAAAATAACGAATTTATTAATAAAATACTTTTTATTTAATTTAAAGAAAATTTTTAAAATTAGAATAAGAATATTTTTAAAGATTTTAACAAAACTTTTTGTATAACTTTTAAATATTTCCTTAATAACTATAGTATTTATTTTAATAGTAATAATATTATTTTAACTTAGTTTTATAATTTAATAAATATTAATAAATTTTTTAAATAGCTAAAGTAAAAGCTTAATAAATATATTATTATATAAGAAAATAAGTTTAAATTATATTATAACCTAAATATTATTAAAAATAAAAAAAAAAAAAGCAAAGAAAAAAGAAAAAACGTTATTAATAATAATAGCAGTAATTTTTTAATAGTTTAGCTTAAAACCCTTAAAACTTTTAAAATTAAAATTTTGAAAATTTTAAATATTATGCTTAAGTATAATATAAAAATCCTTATAATTAATATTATAATAAGAATTCTAATTAATTTAAATAAGCTATATAATAATAATAAAAAGTTTAATAATAAATTTTATAATGTATTAAATGTAAAAATTAAAATTTTTTAAAACTTTTATAAAAAAATAAGAATTTTATAAAATATATATTATAAAATATATTTAACTATATTAAAAAATAAAATAAAGTAATTTTATTATAATTATATTATTAAAAAGGGCTTTTTTTTTAATTAAATAATATAATAAACTAAATAATTTTTTTATATAATTAAAAATTAATAGCTTTATTTATAAAAATAATAGTTTATTACTTTTTAATAAGTTATAATAGCTAACCCAAATAAAACTTTATTAAAAAACTTTAAAATTATAATTATATAATTATAAAAAATTTATAAAAAACTATTAAATAATTACTAAAATAACTATAACTTTATAAAGCAATTAATTAATACCTATTAGGGCGTTAAAGCTTATATATTAGTTATTATTAAACTAATAATTATTTTTAAAAGTATTACTTTTAATTTGCAAAATACAATTAATATTTATTTGCAATACTACAAATAGATCTTTAAATAGTATTATATTGCTTAAAATCCCTATTATTATAACCTTAATAATAATAATGGAAATAAATAATATTAAGTTAATTAATAATATAAAAACAATAACTAATTTAATAGTAAAAATAATAATTAAAAAAACTATTATAATAATAGCGGATTCTAGCAATTATTTAAACTTTTTAATAATAATAATAATTATAATAATAATAACGTTAAAAAGTGCTTTATATATAAAAAACAAGGTTATTAGTTTATAAAATACTTAATTTTTAAACGTTAACTAAAATAATAATAATAAAAGCATTATATATAAAAATATAGTAATAAAAATAATAATTTTATAATATTCCTAATTAATTATAAAAATATTAATATTAATAACTTTAAAGTTAAAACTAAAACTAGCATTAATAAATTTAATATTTAATATAACTAATTAGGAATATTATAAAATTATTATTTTTATTACTATATTTTTATATATAAT